>NQII01000666.1:331801-344253 GCA_002778355.1 Clitarchus hookeri
AAAAAAAAAAAAAAAACACCCCATGTACACAGTAAAAATGTCTGCACTTGTTACAAGCAATTCTTTGAAAACTAGTTGCCAAAGATTTTCTTGTAACTATGCAGCTGAAATATTGTAAATTTACTGCACATTATTTTGGGAAACATACAAAACTCTTTATGTATCTCAATATTTATAATAAACTGGAAATCTACAACAGTTGCTTGATAAAATTAAACATTAGTTTTACACATTATACACAAAGGTTTTATGAAATTTACTCTAGTGTTAAAAAGTATGTTTGGAAACAAGTTTCCAAAGAATTCCTTGTACAAATGAAGACCTTTTTTTTTTTACAGCGTATGGCATTTTCAGTTGTGTCCTAAATATGCCATGTATCACAAGCGTTTTATACTTGTTTTAACATCAAAGTAATTTATTTTTAGTTTAACTGAACTTTTACTTGTATTTTATCTATGAATTATATTATTTCATTTAAAAATTGTAAGAACAAAAACAGGGATAAAATAGATGTGTTGACAATGCCTAGTAAGACATAGGTCCTCATGCAATATATTACTACACTGAGTGCGCACGTATGTGGCGCGCTGTCCCTCTGGTGTAATTTTCTTTTTCTAATCCACGTTTGCATGAGGCGGAGGATTATCTTGGAAGTAGAACTTTGGCAGGGCTTCAGAAAAGTTGGAAGTAACCGACAATGGACTACAGAAATAGTTTTCTAAACAACATACGTTTGCGGCGTCTGTCGTGACGCAACGCGTTATCTGGAGCGTGTACCGCGAACCCAGTGAAAACAAACCCCGAGCCACAGCCGTGAGACTAATCACTTTCCACGCTACCGTGAGGAATGCAGCACACACACACCTCTCGCCGCACGTAGACCTGCTTTCGGAACTGTTACGTCGCTGCTTCGATCACAGCTCAGTACGTCACATTAACGCAAGCTTTCTTTTGACGACCTGCAGGTGTCATCCCTTCCTTCGCCGTACTCTGGCCCAAATATAAACATTAATGTCATTGTCCGCAATAAGCAACTGCAGGGGAAAGAAGTAGGGAGGGGGGTTGCACGTAAGCGTAATTGATCACTCTTATGTACAGGAGTTAATACATATTTACACAGATATAATTTGAAAGTTGAAATTTATTTACTGCTATAAAAGTTACATAGTGTGAAGTGGAATAAAAATTGGAAACTATCCATAAGGTATAAAAATGGACACGAAAAAAAATTATACTAAGAAAAGGAGCATTTAAATTTGAAAAATAAACTGAATCATTTCATATAAGACTTTTGGCTCTGATTTAGTAACTTTTGTGGTCGTTCTTTAAAAATGAACCATAAAAGTTAAAATTTTGAAACGAAACATACTATATAGAAAATGGTCTCCTCTGTTTTATTTTTACCCTCACGAGTGTATTCCACCTATGGTTTGTGTTTTACAAGCATTCCATTAATTATCTGTTTCTTGTCCATTTAAAGGGTTAAAAGTGGACTCAAAATTTTTTTCTGGTCTGAATCAAATAAATTATGTAATAAATAAGTCAGTATTTATAGATGTAAGGCTATTTCTGAGATGGTAGTAGTTTTTCACTTAAATATAGCATTAATTCCATTAAAATTAATTGAACGTTCGGTTTTTGCCCAATATTTTCCCCTCCGAAATCTACTGCTCGTGGACGTTTCTCCTTGATACGCAAAAATTACAAGCAGGGACCCTCTTGAAACTGTTTTACAATCCAAAATGTTAGTACCTTCCTACCTTAATGTTTGTCCAAATCAATATTATCAAATATCTTCCATAGCAATGATTTTTTCTAATGAAGCCGCAGCCACTAGTGTTGCATTAGTACTAGCGACATGATTAACCAACAAGAAATGTGACTTGACTTATTTGTAGTTGGAAATGGTGCACTTGACTGCGAATTCTTGAGGAATACTAAAAATATAAAAGCATACCCTACGAAGACAGCAACTTTATATACAATACTCAAACATAAACTTAACATAAGAATCGTATTCACTAAATTGGTGTAACTGCGATACACACTACTGCTATGGNTTTTTTTTTTTTTTTTTTTTTTTTTCGTGAGAAAAGTGTTACTTTAAATTTTGAGATCCTGCTATATGAAGACCGATGACTGAATAAAACTAGGTTACGGAAATCGCTATCTAGACAGCTTACAGCAGGAATTAATTATTAACTCTGTAAGTGGGTGAAAGAAATGTGCAAGCAGATCGAATCAGACTCTTTACACTATTGTGCAACACAATCCTATCACAAAGATCCAGGTCTGACGCTATTGCAAAAACCGTAACCCTTTTATGTCCGGCACACACTGACCACGATTGTGAACTCAATCCCGTACCTAATTAAGTACGTAACCTTTGTTTGAATTTTATCACAAAACTGTAGAAAACTAATCGCGTGTAGGCAACATTACAACTTATAAACTTTCGGCGCAGAAACGAGAATGGTTGCAATATTGCATAAAAAAATATCCTGCGAAATGAAACCCTTAATCAAAACTGGAAAATTATTAAAGAAAATTAATTTGTCTGCCACCTATTATGATGATTTAGTGTGCTAAGGCATTTAGCAATGTTTATTATCAACATATGGCGATAATGTTCTTTTTTTTTTTTTTTTAAAGATTGCCAACTTTCCCACCGTACTGTCCACGCGCACATGCGGGAATTGCACTGGACGATTTTACTTATCAAATTAACTATGAAACTATCAGTTGCGTTGACAGCTGGCGTTCACACGGTCGTAACNACTGGACGATTTTACTTATCAAATTAACTATGAAACTATCAGTTGCGTTGACAGCTGGCGTTCACACGGTCGTAACTTAGTAAACAAATTATATATAAATTATATATGACGTTCCCGGTGCTCTAGAACATTACCTTTACTAGCACCTCATTACGGATTTAGCACAGTATTAGTGTACATAATTTTAGCTAAAATTGCACATTTAATTGCTAAAATTCAATATTTGTTCATTCGAAACATTAACTTCACTCATGTAATAATAAATATGTTTTGAGTAAAAATATAACCTCTGTAAAAAATGTGATAAATGCGACCCTATAATTTTTATATGTAACGCTGAATCGTATTTATTACTCCTAACGTTTTGTTCTTAGTGCTGAAGTGTACAGAAATATTCTTGGGTAATAATCACAGCGTCAAAAAGTAACAATTCCCACTACAACAACGAATTGAGGGATGTGTCAAGCGACTGTTCTTTGTACCATAAACGTCAATAAGAACACCAGATGTGGTAGTGGGGCAACTGCCGAGTGTACAATAGCGTGTTATTATTGTGGTCGCCGCATAAACGAGCGAACAGTGAACATACGGCGTAGGCGAGGCGTAAGACGCGTGGTTGTTGGCGAGGAGGAGAAGATAAACATGAGAAAGCTGACGTCACACAACGCGAGGGCGAGATTGGTCGCTACGCAACGTTCACGATACACTCGTTCGTGTACCCAACCAAATACAACGATTGTTTGGGTAGAAAAATTCGGTAAATAAATTGGTTCTTACTGCATGATCCGTGGATGTGTGTACACTTAAAGCTGTNTGTTTGGGTAGAAAAATTCGGTAAATAAATTGGTTCTTACTGCATGATCCGTGGATGTGTGTACACTTAAAGCTGTCAACTCGCCCGGTAAAAATTTACGGCGTGTTGGTGAATACTCTCTTCACATACGCACATTCATTGTAGCCGCTTAAAAAAAGAGGTCATCATGAGCCTGACGTTGAGGCGAGATGATGAGAGATTTGGGCGGCTCTTAACATCGAGGTCTTAAGAGCCGATGAGGGTGAAGTGAGGTGAGCATGGAGCAGCGTCGGAATGGGAAACGTGAGATCCCCCGAGAAAAACCCGCCGACCAGCGGCATCGTCCGGCACGATTCCCACTTTCGAAGATCATGAGCGAACAGGCCGGGGATTGAACCCAGCTCGCCTTGGCGGGAGGCGAGCAGTCTAACCGCTCCGCCACCGTGGCCCCGTCAAGAATTGCGCATGTTCATATTACGGAACTACACTATCATTCGTCTAACTCTTCAGTCCATCAGGCTCAAACCCAGGACCTCCCAAACGCGAGTAAGGCATGCTGCTATATGAACAAAACACATCCCGTTGCTCCTATAGAACGATCAGAGGAATCCTTCCCGGGCAGACTGAAGAACGGCGTGGAACAACGATAGAATGAAGATAACGGAACAAACAAGAACCGTAAAAATTCCACGCACCACTGCAACGTTCGACACACTGTCGACACTAAAGTCTTAGCTCAGAAAATTATTAGCCCACCCACTCACGAACAGGAAATAGCAAAAGTGGATGTGTTAAGAACAAATACACTTAATCAGTGGATTGACAGTTATCCGAACACTGTTGGGTGTAAATAAAACTTACACATTCGCGTGATGATGTACGCATTACAAAAAAAGCTACAAGTTGTTCAAATTTTGTCGATGCTATTCACGGTAAACTAAACACTTTTAAAAGCCTTGACTAAGATCTACTTGCCTGCACATTGTGTATTCTTCCGCCAATTGTAAACTTAACACTGCTAGGGGCCTGATCACTTTATTCTTGCGTCGGTCAAGTAAAACTGTGAAAATATTAGAAAAGTAAAGAGTTTTGCAAATTTGCTAATTCTTACACTTATGTGCATTAAAAAAAAACAGAAAGCAAAAAGTAATTTCAGTGTTTATAAATGTGTACCCAAAACTTTTACTTCAACGTTAAAACCTGGAACTACTTTCCCTCCGTCGTTACCAACTTTAATGGGCGCATATCACTCAGTATGCACGTTAAAATATATGCATGTAGCGAAAGTGACATTTTTGAAAGGTTGATTTCAAAAGTGCTAAACTAAGCTCGAAAAGCCTGCAAGTACCTTTATTATAGACTATTCGCGGTATCTTCACATTATTAAAATTAAACCTTCTAAAAGTCACCTCATGCAAGTGTTTGGTTGTTTCCTAAATGTGTCATGTATCACAAGCGTTTTATACTTCTGCTATATGAAAACAAACAATGAGGAAAAGGGTGAGGCGGTAATGCCTAGTAAGAAATAGTTATTATGCAAAACATTATTGCACTGAGTGTGCGCGAATGCGATGCGTTGTCCCTTTGGTGCAATTTTTTAGGTTTAGTTAAGGCGCCCGTCTACCTGGCGCTTGATCTGCGTTGCAGAGTGTTCCAAATACACGTTTTTCAACGAAAATATTAAGCGTGCGTCCAACATGCTGATCTACGAAAAGAACACACACTTAAGACGAGAGCTGTAAAGTACTTTCAAAATATCACGTACGTTAGAAACATCAATTCAGAGTACTCCAAAACCGCTAAAAACGGCCTTTCCAAGGCGCTGTAGCTCAAAATGCACGCATCAGATACATACAAAACTACTATAGGGGCCTGCACTGAACCTTCCTAAAGACTTCCCACTAATAAAATTATATGGTCACCGCTGAAAGTCCCATAGGTACACGCAGCACGACGAGAACACCGCACGCCAGTTCAGAGCCTTGCGCTTAGCGGCGATTGCGTACTTGATGCGCGTGGCAGTGTCGCCCTTATCGCTCCCGCGCTTCTCGGCTTAAACATGGGAAAAAGTTCCAGGTAGACTGAGGCCTTAAGCTTTGTTTGTATGAGGCGGGGAAATATCCTGGAAGGATCCAGGAAAGTTGGAGGTAACCGTGAATGGACTATGTCCGTCATTGCATGAACTAACGTGACACAGTCGGCGATAATTTAATTAAGTTTTTTTTGGAACAAACGTGGACTGGTGTGAACCAGGCGGTACGCGTGAGCGGCCAAGTTCAACGACGGAAGGCTGCGGTCCCGCCAGCCAGCGCCACCGGGCCCGTGGAACAAGAGGCCGGGCGGCGACGGCCGGGGAAAGGAAAGCTCTCTCGCCCATCCGTCGCGGCCTACTTCCCCCGCCGGGGCGCTTTCCTCGTCCGCCCGAGCGGCGACAAAAAAGCCGAGCGGCCATCGCTCCAGCCGACCGCGGGTCCATCACCCTGCAACACTGCCCCCCCTGCACCACCACGATACGTAACTTGGGGGGCCGCGGTGGTGTGGTGGTTAGACTACTCCCCCCTACCTAGGCGAACCAGGTTCGAGTCCCAGCGGTCGCCCCCCGGATTTTAGTCCATCACCCTGCAACTCTACCGTCAACCTCTATGAAACGTAACTTGGAGGTCCGCGGTGGTGTGGTGGTTAGACTACTCCCCCTACCTAGGCGAACCAGGTTCGAGTCCCAGCGGTCGCCCCCCGGATTTTAGTCCATCACCCTGCAACTCTACCGTCAACCTCTATGAAACGTAACTTGGAGGTCCGCGGTGGTGTGGTGGTTAGACTACTCCCCCTACCTAGGCGAACCAGGTTCGAGTCCCAGCGGTCGCCCCCCGGATTTTAGTCCATCACCCTGCAACNGGGTTCGAAGCAACGCGCCATAAGCATCTCTTCCAACCAGCACGTACACACTCTGGGCTGTGTTCGAATTCACCTGCCAAGTCCCCTGCCTGGCTTCGCGCCCTAGAAAAGTGCACCGGGACTCTTGACGTCACATTTGTTAAGCGCGGACTCCCACAATAACTAGACGCGGGCTCCGTGTTACCTGGTTATGCGCCGCTACCCATTCTACAGATACAAACCTGCTCTCCGCTACGTCGCGACGTCGCCCGGCGGCCGAGGGAAAGATTGACAGTCAACGCGCCGGAGGTGTTGACGACTTGGGGAGGACGAGCAAGAATTTTCTGGCAAATCCTTTTGCTCGGTGCAACGCCGCATTTAGAGAATATTTTACGACCAGAGCTGACTAAACTATAAATACCCCCCTCCCGCAGCCGGAGAGGAGTCAGTTTTTGTGGTAGCCATCTGGCTGAAGTAGGGTCATCAAACGACGTCTGGTGCAGCGTGGGACATCAGCGGAGAGGACGGGCGACGGCGGAGGGTGCAAGACGGCGGTAGACAAGTGATTGCGCAGTGTGTACGGACGAGAAGGCGTGGTACCCGAAGAGTAGAGGCCTACTGTGCATGAGACTGGTGTAACGTGGACTGAATTACGGTGGGGCTGTATGAATGTGTGATACGGACTTTACTGTAAATATTAGAAATGTCAAACAGGGACATTTAATTTGTAAAATAATTCAATAGGTTTTGAAAAACTGTTTAGTGGAACGGATTTTAGTAATTTGATTGCATTAATTTCTTTGAGGTGATAGTAAATTGTATTAATTACATTAATTAATTTTAAATAGCAAGCGATGGACACTTATTGTGAGATATTAAGTCGAGAGTATTTTCTTAGTAAGTTAGTAGTGTTTGTAAATAAATTAGGAAATTATTATTAATTATTTAATTTAATTAAAACCTCCATCCCTTACAGAACTTTGCTAAACCCACTGACTGAGAAATTGTAACACATTGTAGTTTACCGAATTCGCGGTGGGTGCACAGATGCACCCTAGAATGCCCACTTCGGCCAAGGGCACGGGCGGCGTGCCCTTCCACACTCCCACTGCAGGCTTCGTTTTCCAGTTTGTTACAGTTTTGCAGTTCGTCCTTCCATTTGCTGGTCACTGCTGCCTCGTACACAAAGACAACACACACTTTAAAATCGAAACAGTTGAAACTGCCCCAAAATCAGCTTATTTGAACGCAGATTTTCGTGCGTGTGGACCAATAAAATTCCACTGATCATTTTAGTAGCTAGTATTCACATATTAAACAGTGATTTCTACTGACTCGTAGTGATCTGCACTATAAGTCTGTTAACGGTAAACTGAGCACTTTTAAAAAGTCATGCCTGAGATCTGCTTGCTTGCGCGATATGTATTCTTCCGCAATATGAAATACTAACACTGCCATGGGACTGATCACTTTGTTCTTGCGTCGGTCAGATGAAACTGCGAAATTATTAGAAAAGTAAATAATTTACAAATTTGTTAATTCTTAAATTTAGATGTATTAAAAAAACAGAAAGAAAGATAAATCACTTCAGTTTTCACAAATGTTCTACCCAATATTTATATTTCAACGTTAATACATGGAACTACTTTTCCTCCGTTGCTACTAAATTTACAGGACGCATGCCACTCAGTGCGCCCGTTAAAATAGATACAGGTAGGGGCAGTGTCATTTCCCAAAGGTTTATTTCAAAAATGCTCACTTTATTGAGAACAACATTTAGCCTGGTAGTAAAACCGGAGTGTATTTTACAGATTCGCCAGTACATAACATCTCATTAACTGAATATTAAGTTGAAATAATGTTATTGATTGAAATCACAGGTTAAGGTATAGAGTGTAACGAAAGGTGTAATTTCATTAATTATTTTCCGCACATGCATTGGAGGTTTTAACAATTGCGAAACGAAGACGGGTGTTCGAAATTGCACGCACTTCTTTACAAAGGGATAGCGGGGACGTGGGGAATTGTGGGTACTGAAGAGACCAAAGACAAGTGAACGAGATCGTGTGTGGCAGCGAATTCATACAACTCCGGACAAGAGTTCCAAGACCGGATTTACCTTACAGCGATTAATATGAAACCACGTGAGTTTGCCAAATACGCTCTCGTTAAGGCCATCGCCTACGTAGTGATTTAACTGCTTTGCAGCATGTATGAAATACGATTTTTTTTAACGGAACTATTAAACGTGTTCCGTACATATTTACCTACGAAAAGAAGACGACACACACCCCAGACAAGGACAAAATGGCACTTCCAAGATTTCACACGTGCTACCTCAAACATCTCTCCAACAACATCGTCCAAAATGGCTTTTCCAGACTGATGTACCTACCTAAAAACAAACTGCCCGGACACGAGTGAAACTGCAAGAGGAGCCCGTATTACACCTCGCCACAGACATTCCGTCAGTAAAATGATAAGTGTCACCACTTGGAGTCCCATAGGTATAGTACATTCACGATTACTTCCAACTTTTCTGAAGCCCTGCTAAAGTTCTATTTCCAGGATATTCCTCCGCCTTGTGCAAATAAATCTTAACCAAGTCACGAAAATTACACAAATGGGACAACGCACCGCATTCGTACGCACTAAGTGTAATAATATTTTGCGATGAACTATTAATTACTAGGCATTACCAACTCACCTATTTTATCCTTGTTTTCATTCACATAAATTATAGTTGAAAAGTGAAAGTTCAATTTAACCAAAAATAGGATACCTTAAAGTTAAAGGCAGGTATAAACGCTTGTGATAAGCGACATATTTAGGAAACAACCAAACACGTCATATATGGGGTGATTTTTCAAACGTTAGATTCAAAAAGTGTGAAGAAACCGAGAATCGACTGTACAAGCAACATTACGAAAACACTGGACATCAGTTCAGAGCCTTGCGCTTAGTGGTGACGGCGCACTTGAATTAAGCGTTTGTGTCGTCCTTATCGCTCCCTCGCTTATGAGCACTTTAAACACGGAAACAGCTGCCAGTTATTTCAGATGAATTATGACTTTTGCTCGAAAACTTGGCAGTACATGTTTAACGTTCTGTGGCCAGGCACGGCTAAAACGTGGCTTAGTACGATTACTAAAATCTGTATTTTATTGTCATTATTTCTAACGCTTCTGTGGTCACGCTAATCTATCTACTGTTACATGTTAATAAATAAACGCAGTAATAATGTAACTATTTCAGAACACTTAGAAAGATATTAAATATTCTGTCATCATGAAAAATAATTTCAGTACACCTTCTAAAATAGCACGTAGGGCGAAAAATTGGAAAATACAAGATATAATAGAGACATCTTCATTAAAGATCTTCGCCAAAATGCAGGCACATTCGTGAACAGAACATCTCCGAGATATATTAATCAAGACAATGCGCGCCGTATGTGTATGATACATGAGATCAGCCCCAAGAAAATTAAAACTCAAATTCCCAAATTTTTTATATTGTTGTACACAGAAAAAAGTATAATGTTGTGCCTACAGTATTAATGTCACTGCAGCATTAACTTTTTTTGTTATCTGTTAGCCGTCAGTGACTAACGTTGGTGTTAATGTAATATAATGTTAAGGTGTTAATGTAATATAATGTTAAGCTATTAATGTTACAGTAACTTGAAGTACTTTTGTGACAACATTACCTCCTTACTGTACTGGTAACATTAAGGTGACGTTTATGTTGCGGCAAAACAAATTTTGTGTTTCACCGATGACAAAATTTGTGTTAAAAATTTTCTTGTATTTTATTTGCTGTAAAACATTCCGATGTAAAATAAATTAAGTACTAATATTTTGTCACAAAAGTAAATATTACCAACGAAAAAAAAAAAGACAGATGTGAGGGGAATTGAACCTGCGCAGAGAGTGCTTAACATTTTCCAATCTTGCAGAACCCAACGTTCTACCAACTGCGCTATCTTGACATGTCTTACAAACATTCATATTGCAAGTATTTAATAGAGCATAACGGCAAACTGCAGTTCTCTTTCGTTACGTGGAAATACTTTATGCTCTACAAATATAGGCATAATTGCCACACGTAAACTGCTTTGCAAGGTTTGAGAGCTGGTCTAGGCTACATTTAGTTCTCACTCTATGCTTTAAAATTTAAATACGGTGGTTTAATTTTAGGAGGTTATCGCTGTTCGCTACTATCCGCCATTTTTACAACTCCAGGTTAGTGTAACTTTGTGTGGGTTAGACATTTCTTTAATGTCGCAGTAACACAAAATATTTTGTTCTTCGTGTTAATTTTAGCGTAATACAACTTTTGGTTGCGATGACATTACTTAGAGGCTTTGTTAACATTAAAACTTCAACAGTATGTTTGTTTTACAGTGATATAAGACTTTGTAAATGGAACTTTGTCACAACATTAGTAATGTTACTACAACATAAACGATTAAAGAAATACCCCAATAGTAAGTTTTTTGTTGCAGCAACATTATACTTTTTTTTTCAAAAACCTTCTACCTTGCCAAAACTTCTAATACACAAATTTAAATTACGACGAACATGTACGAATTAAACATGAAGCCAAATGCACTATCTTCACCGGCCGCTTACCTCGTTCAGGTTTCGAAGCTCTAGTAATGGAGAAGTTAATTTACAAAAGGACTCCATAATTTTAAAGATATACATACTTTCTGGTGCTTTACAACTTTTCCAGTAGTTTCACTTCTCTGCACAAGCTCTCAAATAATCTGTTAAACCCTCTTTTTTTATTTATTAAATACTGTATTGCATTTTTTTATTACCATTTCGCAAAGAAATATAGCTATCGTTCATAGTCCACCATGGGTCCGCACAAAATGGCGGAAAAAGAGGAGAAAAGTTTAGTACCGTGGGCGTAGAAACGACGATGGCTGTATGTACACATTTACCTCTCCCTAGTGCTTCCTTGCACGAGTGCATAAAATCTCGACAGAGACAAGCCGCCTTAACCAATATTTGTGCTTTGAAAAAACCGTGAGGTGCGACTAAGATGTGGAGAGGGGAAACGCCTATTTTCGGACAGCACTATCATTCCCGTGGAGTGGACACGGAAAACCACTTTGCGATCGGGACTGAGTCTACGATCCCACTGAAGCTTCCGCCTGACTAGGATGCCAAAAGACGTTAAGATCTCCCGTGCAAAATAAAATAATTTATAAAATAACTTAAAGTGCCTTAAGTAGTGTCTGCTCGCGGAAGACATTTTAGAAATGTTACACGTAGGTTATGTAAGTGTTGATTTCACCCGTTCCCTGTTTTCTCCAGAGTGAGCGACGCTAAATGAGAGTTTTAAAGACATTTTTGTATGTGGAAGTCCCACCACACAATGTTTACAGGAGCATTGGTACGTGCACTACGCCAACTTTATCAACATCATTATTATGCTTTAAAATAATGGATCGCCAATCGCCGCTTAGTCTCATGTCTAGGTGCGTTGCCGACGAAAAGACTGCACGCAAGTTTAACGCCTAGACATGCATATCTTAACCTAATTATTCGGTTTCTTATATCTATCTAGATCGATGAACAGAATATCGATGCGCATAGAAAATCGGACGAAAATAATCGATTTACAACAAATCGATTTTTGATCGACATTAATAATGCCTCGCGCGTACAGACGAGGAGGCATCTCAAGTGCGTGCCAATGTTGCCCTGTAGCTCCCGCGCACTTAGAGGCTCGAACGTACATAGTAGATACTCTAAGCAGCAGGAGTTGCGTGCTTGCTACGACCATTAAAAATGAAGAATAACGCAGAAGGAACATTAAGCAACCATAACAGATTATCTCCGCGCTTTCCGAGTTAGTTAAGTTGCCAGATACAATATAGCTTTGTGATAGTTTCGATGTGCGTTTGGCGCAATCGTAGCGTCACGGCGATTCAATACTAGCTACTGCTCCTCGCGTAAAGGTTCTAACAGCGAGGAGGGGAAGGGATTGTGGTC
>NQII01000666.1:344262-428930 GCA_002778355.1 Clitarchus hookeri
AACACAAACCACCACCCTCGGTCCTGTTCACTTGTCAAGAAAAATTTAATATATGCATTTTGTAATTTTGAAAAATGATTTATCAACCCAATGCTTGAAACTACGTCTAACATTGTGATGTTTAGGATGGTATTAAGATGTGTCACGGCACTGGCAAACGCAGCATCACCTGGCAGATACAGTCCTCCGTGAAATGTGAGCTCGCTCGACAACTTTGTGTAACTTGGGTTACTAAAGACCGCTTCCTATTAGCATGTACCCGTTCATTCTTAGAGAGTCGGTTCAAGAGATATGCAAAACAACTTTCTACATTCCTCATGGGTTAGTCGAGAATACGTTTTATCAAATGTATACTTTAATATAAATTAACATTGCTTTTAGAAATTTAAGTATCTTTAAACATTGGACACTCCAAGCCCGCTCTGAATAATATCAGCAAGAGGTAGGGAAATGCCACTCCGTTTCTGCGCACCTGCCCCTTTATACGAAAATCAAACATACGCGTCACTCACCACGATATGACTGGGGCAAAGAAGTTGTGTCTAGCTTAAATTACTTGGCTTGCCGTACGATCACGTGGTGTACAAACTAAAGAGAACACGGTGCTATCTATAGCTTTGCGTTAGAAACTAGCTCCAAAAAACGGGAAGAAATTTTCTTACAGCTTCGTTCCTTTTATCTGATTATATTTCAGAGGCACCGCTTATCTTATGAAAGAGGATGGAGTACTTTGAGATTATGTTATCCCACGCCAGAACCCTGGAGAATATGAATGGTTGTTGGGGCGGTAGGGTGGGATTTGGGGGTGCTGTGTTATTAACCAGCAAAAGTGTGTTACCCTTATTCTATCTTGGCTTTTAAGCTGTTCAATGAGTTGAGTTGAGAGATTTGAGCGGCTCTTAACAAGGTCTTGAGAGCAGATGAGAGTGAAATGAGGAGACGATGGAGCAGCGCCGGAATGCAAGGGCGGGGGAAACGGGAGATCCCCGAGAAAACCCGTCGACCAGCGGCAAGGAGATGCGTTCATTGGAAATTAGTAAGTTCCGTGCCATTTTCCGAGAGGAAATGTTGAATGGGCCACTCTATTCTCTAAATGAATTTAGTGGTGAGCCATTTGCGAACAAAATAAAGCTCTGTTACTGCCATATCACATTGTAATAATGTTGTGCATTATTTGTTTGGTGTTTTAAATTAATGTTTACCGGACGTTGTTCCTTGTAATAGTGCTACGAATTGTTTCTTTTAACTTGTTATACAATGTTGTTCACTATTTTAAATTGTCACTGTATATTTAAGTGTTGTTTTATTGAAGCATCTGGACGCAGTCTATTCCGTAGACTCCGGTCAGGGACCTAAAAGTGGCTTAAGATAAATTTTTGGTCTCAACCATAATTTTATAGTGATAGGCGTTGTCATTACCCGGCAAATGTTCACAGGTAACACAATAAATCAGACTTACTACTATTCACGAACTTGTTCTTTCATCTCGCGTAGTTTCTGACACTTTGCAAATAAATAATTCCAAACTCCCCAATTTTCAAGGCCGTGTCTCTCCCTTGACAATCACTTTAGTTGCCGACCTCCCGTGGCTCAGTCGGTTTGTGTGCGCCGCCGGTCTGCGGTGCGGGCGGTTCTGGGTTCGAATCTTAGACAAGGCATGGGTTTTTAGTTTAAGCTAGGTCTTGAGTTAGTTTACAAGCCGTCCCCTGATAAGCCTTCAGGCATAACACCGGAGGGCGTGCGTTAATAAGATCTTTCCAATCAATCAATCAATCACTTTAGGCCATGGCTCGTATTAAGTTTCCTACTCCATATTCCATAACGCATGTCGCAAAGTTAGTACCCGGTGTTTAGGATAAGTCTGTATTTACCGGTGTCCTACTTCGGGCTTGCATTTCACTGCTTCCCGGAGGCGACAATACTCCTAGTTCCCCCGCAGTAATGCGTGAGCTGACCAGTACCGGTCTCTAGCGTATAAGGCAGTAGGCTACCGCCCACTCCTCTAACGGTCACTGCGTCACCGCACTAGTCGGACGTCGTCCGGCTCCACGCACGGCGCTCATGAGACCACCACAAACACCATATTATTTAGTTCGCGGCACGAAGAGGCTGATATCGATAATTAACCAAACAATAAACTTAATTATACCTTATACCAGCATTATATCGCCTGTTTGTGTCCCCGTAATGTTGTAATGAAAATAAGTAATCTTGAACATCGTTTAAGGGGACGCCCTATTAAAATATTGCCTGAAAAATCAGTGTTTGCGGGTATACGCGTATCTCAGTAAATAAATGATCTGGGAATACTACTTTTTTACTGGGAAAGGTAATAAAAAAACCCGTAAAATTATATCAAATATATTTAAAAATTATAAAGTGGTGACTGTAGTTTAATACATTGGCTTTAATCACATGTAATAATATCCTACGATAGCAGATTTAATTTGCGAGAAATTCAGGTTCCCGGCAATGCCCCTCGCCTTGCTTCATGATCTTGAGAGGTATGAAATTATTTAACATTGATTACCCTTAAGAACGTGCTCACGACATCGGGACATACTATAAGCCGCCTCCGCAGTGATGGAAATAGACAGCAATATTTTATAAACATTTATTGCATCATATGCTAATAGCTAACTACTCTTGGACACATAAAGGGAGAAGTGGATATTTTGAAATTAATAACTCGTCTAGACGAAGGGAGAATGCGTACAGTGAAAATTAAGTGGTGTAAATGTGCAGGAACCACGTCAATGACAGGTGGAAATAAAACGACCCACCGCCCTGACAAGATAAATCGACTCCAAGTCCCAAGAGGCCGCGGGGGTATAGTGGTTAGACTACTCGCCTTCCACCTAGGCGAACCGGGTCTGGTTCTCGGCGGGGTCGCTTCCGAATTTTCGCAGGTGGGAATCGTGCCGGACGATGCCGATGGACAGCGGGGTTTTCTGTGGGATCTCCCGTTTCCCCCACCCTTGCATTCCGGCGCTACTCCATACTCACTTCACGTCGCCCTCATCGGCTCTAAAAGACGTCGTCGTTCAGAACCACCCACATCTCCCCACTCCACTCCGATATCTATACCCGCTGTCCCCGATCAAACGCCGTACAAGCCGCCGTTACTCGGGTGCCGACAATCACGCAGCGCTACGTGCAGAGAGAAAGGTGCTTCAGAAACGTTACCAGCCTCTGCGCGTGGGACAATGTGGCCGCTGATTAAACTGCTCGTTGCCACAATTACTCCCCCTCCTCCGCGCCGGCCGCGCAGTCAAAACCTGGGGCAACGAGGAAATTGCGTAATTTACGCCGGGAACCGCGGCATTAGGCACACCGCTTTCCCGTGCGGTAGCGCTACAGTCTGCGACGTCGTCTGGCAGGGCAGATACCGGCGAGTGGCAACGGATAGGCCGTTAAACTTAACAAGTCGGGAGTTCAGGGTCACTCAAGCCGCTTCTCCAACTGTCTGGGACGGCCCAAACTCCTAGTGAAGTATACTCTGAGGCGACAAGAGTCATGGGATACCTCCTTACATCGTGCCGGACCTCCTTTTGCCCGGAGAAGTGCAGCAACTTGACGTGGCATGGACTCAACAAGTCGTTGGAAGTCCCCGGCAGAAATATTGAGCCATGCTGCCTCTATAGACGTTCATAATTGCGAAAGTGTTGCCGGTGCAGGAGTTTGTGCACGAACTGACTCCTCGATTATGTCCCATAAATTTTCGATGGGATACGTGTCGGGCGATCTTGGTGGCCAAGGAATTGTCCAGAATGTTCTTCAAACAAATCGCGAACAGTTGTGGCCCGGGGACTTGGCGCATTGTCATCCATAAAAATTCCATCGCTGTTTGGGTACATGAAGTCCATGAATGGCTGCAAGTGGTCTCCAAGTAGCTAAACATAACCCTTCCCAGTCAATGACTGGTTCAGTTGGACCAGAGGACCCAGTCCATTCCATGTAAAAACAGCCCACACCATTATGGAGCCACCACCAGCTTGCACAGTTCCTTGTTGACAACTTGGGTCCATGGATTCGTGGGGTCTGCGCCACACTCGAACCCTACCATCAGCTCTTACCAACTGAAATCAGGACTCATCTGACCAAGCCACGGTTTTCCAGTCGTCTAGGGTCCAACCGATATGGTCACGAGCCCAGGAGAGGCGCTGCAGGCGATGTCGTGCTGTTAGTAAAGGCACTCGAGTCGGTCTTCTGCTGGCATAGCTCAGTACAGCCAAAGTTCACCGCACTGTCCTAACGGACACGTCCATCGTACGTCCCACATTGATTCCTGCGGTTATTTCACGGAGTGTTGCTTGTCTGTTAACACTGACCATTTTGCGCACACGTCGTTGGTATCGGTCATTAAGTGCAGGCGATCGGCCACTGCGTTGTCCATGGTGGGAGGTTATGCCTGAAATTAGGTATTGTCGGCACACTCTTGACACTGTGGATCTCGGAATGTTGAATTCCCTAACCATTTCCGAAATGGAATGTCCCATGCGTCTAGCTCCAACTACCACTCCGCGTCCAAAGTCTGTTAATTCCCGTCGTGCGGCCATAATCACGTCAAAAACCTTTTCACATGTATCACTAGACTACAAATGAAAGCCCAACCAATGCACTGCCCATTTATACATTTTGTACGCGATACTAATGCCATCTGTTTATTTGCATATTGCTATCCCACGACTTTTGTCACCTCAGTGTATATAGTACATACGCGGTTACTTCCAACTTTTCTGTACGCCTGTGGAAGTTTTACTTCCATGGTATTCCTCCTCCTAATGCTAACTAAGCTTAACCTGGGGATAACATATCCTGGGGTTAACATATCCTGGGGTTAACATATCCTGGGGTTTATATTGTTCTAATTTTGACCCACCAAGGGAAAATACGTCTTGATAATACAATAAAAAATATGCCTACATATAACTGTAGATTTGGTGTAATTGATCTCGGTATGGCAGATCACAAGGCAGTCTGGTTTGAATTTCGAATGAATTCTCCATATTTCACATCTAGATGTATTAACTAAATTTGTTATATCTTTGACTGTTTCTAGAATATCTTATTTTCTAAGTTTGTTAAATAATGTTGACTGGGTAAATATCTTATCTTTTCAAGATAATCTTCATAAATTCGATTATTTCCTGGGTGCATTCTTATTCTACTATGAAGTGCGTTTTCCACTACGTAAAATCAGAGTTAGGTCTCGTGTAGATAAAAGTATCCAAAATGTTAAATGGTATAATGAGGAGCTGATTAATACTAAAAGTGAAATGATTGTGTATAATATACATATATAAATAAATAATGATGTAGCAATTAGGGAAGAAGCCAAAACCAGATACATAAAGTATAAGAAGTGGTAACGTCAATCATTAGCTAAAGCTATGTTAAATGCTAATATGACTTATATATAGAGTATTATCAAAATACACGTAAAGCAGCACGGGTACTGGTTAAAAATGCATGTTCTCCATCAAATCCATTCAACAACAGTGATATAACAGCAAATAGTTGTAATGCATTTTTTACTGAATCAGTTGATAAAATTATCTCTAATACTATATATACATACAGATAGATTATCTGAATATATAAACATCATGGAGAATTATTCGTGTTGTGATAAGTTTTCATGGCAGGAAGTAACTTGTTTAGATGTAATGAATATTGTTTTAAAAAAATGAAACAATTAAACAGTAAAGATTATTATGGTATTACTAATAATATTTTAAAGAAAATATTAATTACTGTATTGGTTCCATTAACAATGTGTATGAATGCCTGTTTTAAATCTGGCGAATTTCCTACTGAACTTAAGATTGCTAGAGTTGTCCCTATCTATAAAAAAAGGTCCGAGACATATTCCAAATAGTTATAGACAGATATCCGCGATTCCAGTTTTTTCTGAGGTCATGGAAACAGCAATGCATGAACAATTAAATACTTTCCTTGAAAGTTATTATTATTTTCGTGTAGAAAAATTTGGTTTCAGAAAAGGTAAAAGCATCACTGATGCAGTTACAAAATCGGTAAACTATTTATTGGATGCATGTGAATGTAATTTTTATTCAACAGGCATTATGTGCGACCTAAGTAAAACTTTGAATTGTGTCTCTCGTCCGATATTGTTAAATAAATTAAAAATGTATGGTATACAATGTATTGAACTTAGTTTGCTTAAGTCCTACCTGTATAATGGCTGCTAAATAGTAGACATTAATGGTAATATACCAAATATTATATATATTAAGCACAAAGTCCCACAGGGCTTTGTATTGGGTCCTTTGTTGTTTAATGTTATGATAAATTATCTACTTAAAAATGTGGGTTTCAAGTGTATAATTTATACAGATGATACTACATTATCCAATGCTCACAATATATTACATATGCTTGATGATTCAGTTAAAAATCACATAAGATGAAGCTCAACAATGGTTTTTGGCTAATGGTTTTATGTTGAATGAAGATAAAACTCCATTTTTGACCTTTTCTTTAAAACATGTAAAGATAGACAGCAAAGTTAAATCCCATGTGAACATACTGGGTATTACAATAGATGATAAATTAACTTGGTTGAACCATATTAATGTTGTTAATAGTAAACTGTCAAGAATAGTATATTTACTAAGAAATATTAAAAATATTGTATTATTACATTATGTTAAGTGCCATTATTATGCATTTTTTCAAAATATTCTGACGCATGGATTGTAACGTTGGGGAAATTCCAGTCATATCAACAGTGTCTTATTATGGCAGAAGAAAGCTATCAGAATTGTAACTAATTCATCTAAAACTGCTCATTGCAGACCTCTTTATATAAAGGAAAATATTATGACTGTAATTAATTTGTATTTATTAGTGTTTTTATATGTGAAAGTAGTTACATTTCCCATGATAGCCGCATAGATATGAAACCAGACATAGAAATTTACTAGATTTACCATATTGCAGATTAAGCAAGATGCAAAATAATTTTGAATATAGAGCAATGAAAGTTTTTAAGAAATTACCTTTGAATATAAGAGAATTACCATTCACAATATATTTAAGAATAAAGAAAAGAAATGGCTCTTTGTACATCCTTTTTATAATATTGACGAATGTTTGTCTTTATCTAATGAAGAACTTAATGATTTTATGTAATTTTATAATGACAAAACCTATTACAATGTATACTGTTTAGTGGTGATTTTTTTTTTATATCGACCATCTACGGACCACGCTATTTCAACTGTCCTTTTCCTTTCCCTGGCGTCTGGGCTTCAACTTTCACCCAGTATTCGCGCATTCGTATCCAATGCCGTTCCTTCCTCGCTTTAGTCCATGTTTTGCCAGTTTTTAGTTTCGGCTTTTCTTGGAAACCACGGTGCTCTTGGAGTTTCTTCTTGAGCGGAATATGTTTCTGGATATC
This sequence comes from Clitarchus hookeri, assembly GCA_002778355.1. Taxonomy (NCBI): domain Eukaryota; kingdom Metazoa; phylum Arthropoda; class Insecta; order Phasmatodea; family Phasmatidae; genus Clitarchus; species Clitarchus hookeri. Next base: position 351,689 of record NQII01000666.1, read on the forward strand.
ATCCTGTGTTATCCCCACTTCTTGCAAGTCTTTCTCTACCTCGGTCAGCCACGCCTCCTTGGAATTTTTGTTGAAAAAGTAATTAAATATAGTATTGCTCAGCCTTGTAGGATTCATACGGGCAACATGGCTGTAGAATAATGGTGAATAAATATTAATAATAATTTTATTATTATTAACAGAGTGTAGAAAATTACACCAAAGGGATGGCGCACCACAATCGCACGTAAACATTGTAATAATATTTTGCGTAAGAACTATTTTTTTTTCAAGGAATTACGAACACACCTATTTCCTGCCTGCTTTTATTCATATTAATTATAGATAAAATATTGTAATTTATAGACAGAACACAAGTACACGTTCATTTTAACCAAAAATAGGCCTCTTTTATGTTAACAAAAATATAAAATGATTGTGATACAAGATATATTTAGAAAACAACCAAGTACGTCATAGATGGGATGATTTTTAAAAGGTTTTATTAAAAAAGCCTGAAGAAACCGCGAACAGATTATACTCTGACCCTCTACAGATCGCCAAAGGTGGCGTTCAGTCCAGCAGAAAACTTGGTATCAATAAAAGCACAATATTTTCAGAGGCGCCTGCTTGAACGTGAAAATGGCTAAAACAGCGACTTTTCGGCAATCATTTCTAGAGACGAAAGCTGTGCCACAGAATCATTAATGCGGTTTATGTAAGCGCAATAAACCACCTTCATTACAATGTAATTGAGTTGGTCGCTGCTTAAAGAAACGTTGCCGGCGAAAAAAAAAAACAAACCAATGCAGTGCCTTGTAGAGAATGCTTGCGACACACTAGCTGCCCCCGCACTTCACGGTCTCAAACATAACACACACTAGCACAAATATCCCAGCCAGGCGGCTACTTGCAATCTGGGCTACATGATGCACATGCAGCCTATGTAAAGGCAGTTCACGGTAAAGTAAGCCCTTTTCAAATCAACCTTTGTAAAAAAAAAATTACTGCTCATAAATAAATACATGCTACAGTACATACTGGTATGCAGATTCCCGGTTAAGTTGGCAGCGAATCAATACAAATAGTTTTCTAAGACTTCAAATTGTATTGAGCATAGACTAAAGATGAGGTAGACGGATTTTTCAACTTCCGCGCATGTACCCAGCATTGACCTACCCCAATCATACACAACTGTCAAAGTTGCATTGTCAGCAGCGATTAACGTAATNATATTAAAAAAAAAAAAAAAAAAAAATACAAACATATTTATATAAATTAAATACTTTTACCAATTTTAATCTAATCAAAATACACTACAAATTGGTTAGAGGACGCAGGGCCTATACAAACATCTCAAAGCACACATTTACATAAAAAGTGTTCTATCCTTCTTTCCACGTCGTTTATGATGGTCATACTGACAGAATACCAGTTCAGTGTTGGGACACGGAGACATGCGCAGCTAACGTGATCGCTCTACCCCATATCCACTCAACGGTATTGTGAGCGTAAACATGTAAATTTACGGCCACTGAATTTTTTGTTTTGTTGTTACACATTTAAGAGCATGTATTTATTGAATTGTTAACCCATTTGTTTGCCTACAAGATTCCACGGTTTCACCTTGAAGGGCTTGAATAAAGGGTAATGGTCCACAAGGTCATCTTGCACATAGCGGAATGATACAAAATATAGTGAACAACCTATAGTTAAATAAACACACACACTCGAAGGAATTCCTGATAGGCTTTGCTACAACGCAACTGTGTTAAATTTGGCTCCTGGGAAATTAATGCCACTGAAGCCATCGCTGTATTTTTAACACAAGATATTTCAATTTTAAACAACAAAGACATCTTTTAATAATTATTTTTTGTTGCTAATGTGGCAAACACGTCAAAACAGTCCCCTTGGCTAAAATGTGAAACCAACAACTACAACAGACCACCAAGAAAGAGCTCCTTAAATCAATAGAAGCCGAACAATCTGGCGTTGAATTACGTCGACAAATTCCTACTTCATAAACAACTTCACGCTGTTTACTGGCCTTCGAAGTCCTAACGGCCACGTATGAGAGACTGACGTGTCCGATGGCAATATTCTGACCAAAGTCAATCTGAGGGGTGGATGCTGCCATCGGCGTTCCAGATGAAGGTCGCTTGGCGTCCTTTACAAGAGAGTGGGCGAATGTGCGCAGATACGGCCCATTACGACCTAAATTTTTTTTTAAATTATGCAAAAGCCATTTTAAAGAACGGAAGACACAGATGCGGCAAAAATAATGCCATGCTCATGACGCTTTAAAAAAAAATCGAAAGAAAGATAGGTTTCAAAATAACAAGCTAGGTGCCTTCGAAGTTTGAAGCTTCATTTGCAATGCCGTAATGCTAACATTAGCAAGTTTCTCTCATGACAATGTGGTAGGGGATTCATGGCTCGTGACCTGCTGAACACATGCAACATAAAATTGGCAATCAGTAACAGCAAATAGGCTGCAAATAAAGACCACCAAATTTGCACGAGTTTTCTTGGATATCCACTTCGAAAGTTTAGTAGCAAACGCGCCTGAAAATGCGCTCGTAAAACGAAGATATAAAAGAAAAACTGCCCAGTTATTTAAACGAAAATTGGGCGTATGAAAAAAAAAAAAACGAGAATTATGCAAAAACTTTTAAATGTAATGTGAAAGACAAATATTTGGAAAGAAATAGTATTTTTCACGAATATAAAAAAGACAAAAATAACTTTCNCAAATAAAGACCACCAAATTTGCACGAGTTTTCTTGGATATCCACTTCAAAAGTTTAGTAGCAAACGCGCCTGAACATGCGCTCGTAAAACGAAGATATAAAAGAAAAACTGCCCAGTTATTTAAACGAAAATTGGGCGTATGAAAAAAAAAAAAACGAGAATTATGCAAAAACTTTCAAATGTAATGTGAAAGACAAATATTTGGAAAGAAATAGTATTTTTCACGAATATAAAAAAGACAAAAATAACTTTCNAAATGTAATGTGAAAGACAAATATTTGGAAAGAAATAGTATTTTTCACGAATATAAAAAAGACAAAAATAACTTTCATACAAGGTAAGTATAATTGTAAAACAATTAAGTTACCTTAAAATTAATAAATAACTTAGTATTGTTATTACACCCTCCAATAAACTTTCAATCATTATAAAAACTATACACCAAATTAATTGGGTGGATAATTAATATATTTAAAAACTCAACCTTTAAAATATTGCCAGTTTACGTTGTTATAGCATACGAGAGTATTTTGACGATACACTTAACTGAATTACCGTAGGACCTACATCATTTGTTTTAAATTCCGATTTCAGTATTTTATTATCTTAATACAAGTTATTAAAGTGTACATGAGTATTTGATGACATTCTTGAATTTATCATAGCACTTGTAACTTCGACGAATCAAAGTTTGTACGTACCGGTATGTTCCTCATACAACTCTACACAGACGGATCTGAGCCAAATTTGGTAGGCATATTCTTCAGTACACAACTTAAACTAATGTCTAGGTCAAAATGTTTTACGGTCCATTAGGCCCAAATGCATAAAACGGGGTCGTGTATATCAATTATACACCATCCTGCGAATCTGGACCAAATTTTGGGGATGCCCTTCAATACCCCAACTTAAATATTTTGCAATCCAAAATAGGCCCTGGACCTCATTGGTCCCGAAGCCTTCCCAAAATCCCTAAAAAGGTGTCGTGTATTTCAATTCTATACCGTTCAATGGANGCCTTCCCAAAATCCCTAAAAAGGTGTCGTGTATTTCAATTCTATACCGTTCAATGGACCTGGATCAAATTTGGCAGGGATGGCCTTCAGTCCCTATTTTAATATACTGCGTATGCCAAAATAAGCTCCGGCCACATTTTGGCCGGAATCCCCTAAAACCTGATCGTGAATCTCCAAACCCGTGTTGGGTCCAAAATTCTTAAAACAGGGTCATGCATCTCTTATTGCCCACTTATACCCGGGCAACGCCGGGTAGTTCTGCTAGTTATTAATTATTGTTTATATTGTGCATAGCTGCTTTTAAAAATTAGCACTTAACATTTTAAAACTCGACAATTTTTTTATTGTATTTCTTTTTACTCGATGTTATTTATCGCATATAATATTTCTATTTTGTTTTAAATTGTATAATTTCAAATATGTTATTCAGTAATTATTTGTGACATGTCTAAAAACAATTTACATTGTTATTTAATTTTTATGAATGAATTAAAGACTAATGGATGATTTCCTACTTATTAAATAGGTCACACATTTTAAGTATGCCAAATTCGGATGTTTGTCCCTGGAGGGCTTCAATTATATCAACGATGTTTCGAACAACACTCTACTGCCAGCGGCTTGGACTGCTGGCCAAAGACTTTTTTATTGCCGGCTTTAAAACTTATTCCTGTACTGCCGATGCAGTTACTTATTCGGCGGAACTAAGGTACGTGAAATGGCAAGAGCGGCAGCTATAAGCCTGCTGAATAAGCAAAGCGAACCGTGGACCAGTTGCAGGCTGCAAAAAAAAAAAAGCATAGCCACTGCAAAACGTATAACAGTCAGCTTGGAGTTGTGTCGTGAAACACACGTAGCCTCTCGAGTACGCTCCAGACAGCCCGGCCGATTCCTTCCTTATACTTTTTTTATTATGTTTTGTTCAATCGTGACTCGACAGCTGGGATGCGCGAAACCAAAACATTCATACAGCCCGAGGCATCAAAAAAATTATTAACATATTTTAAGGCCCGGTTTTGTTCTGTATTCTTCACTCCAAACATCACTAATCAGTCAAAAAAAAAATTTAAGTTTATTGAAGTCTTCCTAAGTACACAATAGACGAGGTGACTGCATGGGCAAGTTTTCGGTGTTAAGTATTTCATTTAAAATCTACGTAATATTCTCGAGGCAGTGAAAGTTACAAGTCTGTATCATAATATTACATATGAATCCGTCAGTTTTCTTAAGTATGTTTTTTTCGAGACAAATAATGGCTAAATCGGTGATTTTTACAATCTTAAAAAATATGTAATCATTCGGGTGCAAATTCTTTAAGATCTCAAAGACATGAAGCACGCCGGTAGAATAAAACGGTCACTGCAAAACTTCCCTTAATGGAGTCAACGAAGAAGGCGCCCTTACTAATTAATAACGCATGCCCGTGTCACCCTAAGCGCTTCCACCCTTCCTGTTCCGCTAACAAACAAAATAGTTGCATTTAATCACAAGAGTATCTATCTTAGAATATTAGACGTAACACCACACACTCCCATCGTTTTAATTCATAACACTAAGTTGTTGATTTAGTGACCAACTGGTGCTATCCGTATACATTTCGTGGCTTGTTTTGCTTCACCAATGGTAAAGCAGTAGCTTATGTGAGGTTACGGTGCCTTGCTTCGTTCTGATTCAATATGCCTTGTCTATTAATAACGTACTACATGGAATGTCACTATCATTACTTAGGTATTATACAACTTAATAATTCGATGCTTGTTTTATAAATAATTCCCATATGATTTGAGAATTTAATGATTTATAATTATAATAATTTCTACAGAAATATAAACGGCAGGAACAACAAACCAGCCAACACTAGANGAATTTAATGATTTATAATTATAATAATTTCTACAGAAATATAAACGGCAGGAACAACAAACCAGCCAACACTAGGCCTAATGTTTACTTTTACGAGACATACCATTCCTGAGTTGTAAACTCCTGTTATTAAAGAAAATTAGCAGAAGTTCCCGTAAACTCACGAATTATCTACGTCGGAATCATTTGTGCGCGTCAAAATACGATCTAACTGCCTATTTTCGATTGCAGTCGAGAAGACGCTCAGTAGAGCCGATAACATATAAAAGTGCATTTACATTATTCTGATATGTAGGAATAACGTTAACAGCCCATTCGGTTAAGGACAGGACCGATTCAATAAAAACAGCAAAGCAGGAACAAAAACAGGTTGAAGTACGTACAGATAAAACTGTGTCACGTGTAACAGACGCGAAGATAGCTCATTCGTCAGGCTGTCTTCCCACAAGTGGCACTGTAAACAATCATTATCTTCTTTTTTTAAAAATAATATGCGGGAAATCGAACGAAGCAAACAAAAACTGTTGAAAAAAAAAATATTTTTTTTTCCTTTTGTTGGGATTGCATTAAAACACGATGCCAGATATATTGCCCAGATAGTGACCGGGGCAGACCGTACAACAAACAACAACATTATGTATATCAAATATTGGTAACACTGAGGGAAGGAACGTTGAAACTTACGAGAATAATATTCAGGCGACGCAGGTCAGTATTTATGTATGTCACGTATATATATATTTTTTTTTTGCAGGCGTGGTTCTTCAAGGCGCCACGACAGGACGACACATCCTCGCGACGCGCACTGTACACACACACGGAAACACGCGCACCGCCAAGCGAGCGGTACCACCGTCACTACGCACGCTCGCTTCGCGCACCAGCGGGGACCACGTGAGCCGACTGACAGTCACTGCCCTCCGGAGGCGACTCCCATGCCGGCGCGCTTNTTTTGGTTGGGCAACCTTCTAAAAAACCTTGTACCTTCCTTCTAAAATCAACCTTCTAAAAAAAAAAAAAATTCTCTGCCCATAAACTGCGTATTGGCTGTTCACAGTTATTGAAGCACTTTTGAAATCAACTTATAACAAATGCTACTGCCTCTACCGGCATATATTTTAACGGGTGCACTGCCAGGCATGCGTTCGGTAAAGTTTGTAACGGCGGAGGGAAAGCAGTTCCATGTTTTAGCGTTGAATTAAAAGTGTTAGGAAGACATTAATGAACCATGAAATTATTTACTTTTGTAATAGTCTCACAGTTTCACTTGACCGACGCATGGATAAAGTGACCAGGTCCACTGCAATGCGAAAAATGCGTGCTGCTAAATCGCTATAGAACGTTCACGGTTACTTCCAACTTTTCTGAAGCCCTGTTTAAGTTCTACTTTCAGGCTATTCATCCGCATCATGCAAACAAAGCTTAACCAAGTCTAAAAACACCGAAAGGACAGCGCACCGCATACGTGCGCACTCAGTATAGTAATATTTAGCATAAGAACTATTTCTTACTAGGCACTACCAACACACNCGCACCGCATACGTGCGCACTCAGTATAGTAATATTTAGCATAAGAACTATTTCTTACTAGGCACTACCAACACACCTATATTCTCCCTGTTTTAATTCATATTTATTATAAATTAAATATTCTAATTATAGAACAAATATAATAAAACATTCAGTTTAAACAAAAATATAGTATTTTTATGTTAACAGAAGTATAAAACGCTTGTGATACATAACGTATTTAGGAAACAAACAAGCGCATCATATATAAGATGATTTTTCAAAGGTTTGATTCAAAAAGGCATGAAGAAACCGTGAATAGACTACAGTGTCGATACTCACTTCTAAAATCAGCCAAAAAAAAAAATTTGGATGCACCCCTGACGCTTCGGAATTTAAATGAAACTAAATTGCAGCAGTTAAAAAAAAACACCACCATGTATGAAAGTAAATGGGAATCTGATTTCGCATCAGAAATAATCTATGAAGGCTCTGCTCTATGCGCTTCTGCCTGATGACTCCATGAAGGAAGAGGGGGAGGAGCACACATCAAAGATACAGTCAATGAATACAGTTCCTGAAGAACAGGATGCTCCAGAGTTTGATCTAGAGGAACTGACAACCATTGTCTATAAAATGAATAATGGCAAAGCACCAAGTATAGATGGTGTAACAACGGAGATCCTGAAGAGGTGCTATTCCCGAATAAAAGGAAATTCTACTGAAAATCTACAATGACTGTCTCCGAAATGGAGTGTTTCTTTCCCCCTGGAAACTGGGATGCCTGAGAATCTTGCATAAAGGAAACAATAAGGAATTGGAGGATCCCAAGTCTTATAGGCCGTTGACGTTGCTTCCGGTGCTGGGCAAAGTGTATGAGAAATTAATTAATCGCAGATTAATAATGGCACTTGAGGCGGAGGGCACGTTGAATGAACACCAGTATGGATTCAGGAGAGGTACAGGAACTGACTTCGCCCTTCACGATNGGCGGAGGGCACGTTGAATGAACACCAGTATGGATTCAGGAGAGGTACAGGAACTGACTTCGCCCTTCACGATGTGATGGAGAAGATCAAAGGAACCTCCACCAAGTATATAATGGCAATATTCCTGGACATATCTGGAGCGTTCGATAATGTCTGGTGGCCAGAGGTGATGCATCGGCTGAAGGATACGAAATGTCCAGTAAACATCTACAGGATCATCCTGAACTTCTTCTGAGAGAGGTGGAGCATCTATACTTCCAAGACGTCCCAGATCAGGAAGATGTTGACGAAGGGATGTCCCCAGGGGTGGTTCTATGACCGATCTTATGGAACATCCTCTTCGATGGATGTTTGGAGCTGGGTCTTCCGCCGGGGTGTCCGGTGTATGGGTACGCAGATGATGGATTAATCCCGGTCTCTGTCAATTCTAGGATGGAATTAGAGACAAAAACCTCAGCAATTTTGAACAAGACCTGGACGTAGTCAAAAACAGACAAGTTAAATTTCTCAACCGAGAAGACCAAAATAATGTTGGTTAAGGGAAAATTATAGAGATACCCGACCGTGTACTTCGGCGGGAGCCCAATGCAATATGTGCAGGAGTTCAGGTATCTCGGAGTCATCATGGACGATAAGACGAGCTTTTTAAAGCACATAGAGTACGTGTCACGGAAGGCAGTCATGGTGTTTCAGAAACTAAGAAGAATTGGCAATACCAATTGGGGCCTTAATTATGGTACAATGCGAGTCATATATACGGCGGTATTCGAGTCAATAATAGCATATGGCGCTGTAATGTGGCACCATAGGGCTGAACTTTCGTAGCATAGGAGAAAGCTTATAAGTGCTCAAGGAGCGGCACTGCTGGCCGTTACAAGTGCGTATAAAACTGTGTCCAATGAGTCGCTCCCGGTGATAGCTGGCCTGCTTCCTGCTGATATACTAGTCAGATACAGAGGATTGTCAGCGGAGAGGGCACGAGCTGGAGGACTGGCAAGAGAAGGCAAAGAACTCATAAAGAATGAGATTCTAGAAGAATGGCAAGATAGATGGACTAACTCGGAAAAGGGAAGACAAACTTATGAGCTGTTGCCAGATATCAAATTGAGAATGCGCTGTAAGTTGATCAATTTGAACCACTACAGTATGCAGTTATTCACAGGCCATGGGAACTTTAAGGCGAAGTTACACAGCTTCCGACTTGTGCAATCTCCGATGTGCGATGCATGTGGAGTTGATGATACGGTGCACCATGCAATTGCCCACTGCCTCAAGACTGAGGATATCAGAAACTGGCTCGAAGAGCAAATACAAGAAATGGGCATTCACTGGAGAATTGAAGATGTTATGGTGAATAAAGATCTTCACAGAATATGGAATAAATTCGCTACTCGAATCGGTAAAAGATTGGAGCAATATGATAAATGTTATCAGCGAATTTCTGATGACCCATAATGGGGTATTCAGGTAAAGGTTTACATAAAAAGTAAATCGGAATATCCCAGATTGGCGAGGACAGGTTTTTAAAGAGAAAACCGGTAGAATACCGAGTAAAAGCACAAAGTAAAGTGAATGGCCCGAAGATATGGAAAGGAAAAAGCGCAGAGCACTGTTTCACTCATCTGAGTATAGTTTCAGTGCGGGAGGTTGGATGGCACACATGCGACACTAGCGCTTACCTAGTGGCGAAAATTTTTGTTTGCCAAATTTCTAACTCTTATCTTCCCAACTTGAGTAGAAGTAATCTTACCCTGGTCGATGAACAATAGTTACGGCTCGGTCACGCCAGTTATTGTGATTTTTATTATTTTAACGCTTCCTACCAAATAAACACGGAACATCGTGCTTCCACATTAGTACTTCTCCGCGTGCATTATTAATTCCTCGTTTTTTGTTCCATGTTCACTACTTATGTCTCACTTGCGACTGGTGATCCATAGTGTAAAACTGAAACAGCACGAAACATGAGGTTCTAAAGTTTTAGATCTGCGAGAGTGTGTTACTCTTTTACAGAATGAGACTCCATTGTTTCCTTTCCATACATGACCGTGGTTGAGACAGGATGCACATTATTATGCTGGAGTTGTGGAAGAGGGAAGGAAGTTACATCTTAATGCACTTTACGTTGTACAATTATGCACAGAATGACAAAATACGACAGAACTTCGTCGCAGGCGCCTTGAAACCATTGTACTACCAGTTCATATACTAAGTCTCACAAGATTAGCACGATGCTATATTGATCACAATCGTTATATGAATTTTTATACAAGAAAAAGTATCTATTACATCAATGATCTATAAAACATTATGTAGGTCTACGTGCTAAGGTTATGAATTAGTATTTTATCCATCCATAAAAGAAAAAATAAATTAAATGCAATTTCAGACGGCTTAAGAAACATATGTGTGATGTACAAGCCAAATAAATAAGAAATAACCACAATGCCACCCGAGTCCTGATGGTGGAAATAGGTTTATAGGAGTCAGGTCAGGATAATAACTAGCCAACTTAGTTTATTGTTATAAGCTATTTCTGCGCGTGGTATGTAAATAAACAACACTTTTTTGCCGACGGCTGGTACCGGCAAACCCATGATCATATGCTGCCATCTGTAGGGGTAACGATTATTATTTCGCAATTTTTGGCTGACCTCAGCACGGTTAGTTACTTCAGTTTCAACCACATTGTTATTAGCGGTCTTCTTAAAAAAAAATTAACCATTTTTTGCTTAAAAAATTAATATCAATAACTTTATACCAAGAACACGTTTATCCAGTATTAATTTCTTCCCCTGTCAACCTACAAGACAAAAAAAAAATATAACGCCGAAGGAGTCCCTAACTACTTCTCTCGTTTTCGCCTTAACTCAGTGGAACACATGTCTCATAGTCGCAGAGAAAAGTTATATTTGTATGTAAATTTTCCTTCCTGACAGTTACCAGTACATTTTCAGCATAGAGAAACTGTACGGTGAAGCAAAACATGGTCATAACCATTCTGTTCAGTCGAAAAAATTGACGATTATGCGAACGGTCACCCATTTACACAATTTAATTGCGCGCTGATTATAAAATCGCGATAAGAAGCACCATGACCATAATGTAATAGCAGATATGGATTTAAAAAAATGCAAGCAGTTATCCAAGAGATAACAGACCTTCGTTTAAACATTGTTTTTTATTTATTTACTTAAGAAAGGCTGTTATTTGATTTCTGCAGATAACTGTAATACAGTGAGAAAAATTATGCACATATAATACAGAACGTCTTATAATTCCTGCTCTCATGCAAAGTACGAAACTGAAGTTCATATAAAAAAAATTAAATGTCACCGCAACAAGAAATTACTATTCAGGCATTTTAAAAATAGTTTATGATATTGTCACATTAGTAATGTTTTCACAAAGTTACTTAATGTTACCCATTTACAAAGTCTTATATTACTGCAATGAAAACATGCTGTTGAAGTGGTAGGGTTATCAAAGCCTCTTAGTAATGTTGCCGCAACCAAAAGTTGCATTACGCTAAAATTAACAGGAAGAACGAAATATTTTGTGTTACTGCGACATTAAAGAAATGTCTAACCAACACAAGGTTACACTGTCTTGGGTTGTAAAAATAGCGGATAGTAGCGAACAGCGATATCCTCGTAAAATAAAACCACTGTATTTAAATTTTAAAGCACAGTATGAGGACTAAATGTAGCTTAGATAAGTTTTTATGCCTTGCAAAGTACCTAAAGTGTGCCAAATACGCATATATTTCTACTGTATATAAATATTATATAAATAGAAACAATTATAGCCAAACTGACAATACACAAATAACTATAATTAAAGTTAAGTTCAGAAAACCTTTCATTATCGAAAGGAAATACGGCTGAAATTCTTTGCAATTACAGGGTTCCAGCAACATTGAAAAACGGTTGATATACTTTTATCAGTTTCCGATAGAACGTAATTATTCACAAACATTTTAAACACTCACATTTTACGTCAGTATCACGTGATCTGTTAACAAAAACAAACCTGCGTGTTCTCCCCTATTTGATTATTTGTAAACTATGTTTGGAAGAAATGAGTTAAATAGCTCCTGAAAAAAAAAATATATATATACTTCTGTCTTCCATAATGATGACATGAAGAGGATGTTAACTACTGAATACAATGTTCTCATAAAATAACGCAGGTTTACCAAGTTTAAATTAAGTAAATCGGTCAAATGCATACAACACTAAAGTATTCGACATGAGACACTCTTTAAGAATTCCTTGATATCTTAATATTTTAAAAGAGTTTTACAAGTTTTCCATAGGGTTACGTGTATACCAAATTTTGTTCGACTAGGTTGAATATTTCCCGAAGTATAGAATATGATGTGTCTAATTTTTCAGGCAGTACTATCTCAGAAAATGGCGGTTGAAAGAACTGAAAAATACGTGTTCTCACTAATTGCATCCACTTTGGTTCAGTTAGGTCTAAAAATTCTTTAAATGTGATATATTAAATATTTTATAGGACTAGCATTTCGAAAATAAGTGCCTCTTGTCTAACAAAATCTTGCTAATGTAGGCATCAAATCGTAGCACTCTCAGTATGACAAATTTAATGGAAATAATTTGAGTATTTACTGAATTATTACATATAAGGTTAATTTTTCAGGTGGTACTGTCTATCAAAGTAATTCTCTTAAGACGTTATTAATCTGTAAATTCACTGACCACATCAGATAATCGCAGCATACCAATGTTATTGAATTCAGTTGGATGATAAATAAAATGCCGTTTCGTGGGTGCACCCTAGTAGGAGAAAAAAAGGGGGAGGGGGTAAATACCCAGCAAAGTGACGTGTTTTTGAGGTGGGGTCGTAGGCGCCCGTGTTCTGGGGGATGACGTGGAACGAGGTTCTAAGATACAGCAACAACGGAATGCAAAAGGGCGGGGGAAACGGAAGTACCCCGATAAACCCCGCCGGGGTCAGGTAACGCCCGCCACGTTTCCCATATGAGAAAAATCCAAGAAAAACCCCGCCGGGAATCTAGTCCGGAACCCCATGAGGAGAGGGGGAGACGGGCGAAACGCTCATCCACCGGCGCCCACATCGGGCCGACGATTTATAAGGTATTCATCACTCTAAAAGGCATATAATGCCACCGTTTGGAAAATAAATTTTTCATCCACTAAAATTCTATAAATCTAGGTGAGCTGCCATGTACGCCAAATTTTGTTTGAATAGGTAGCATTCCGTGAGATATGACACGTAATTTTAATATTTCATTTCATTTATCAGTGAATTAAATTATTATATTTGATACCGCCAGAACATTACGTTTATTTTTTCTTAGTGATGCACTTTTCTCCGTGATATGACATACAGCCTAAAAAAAAAAAGAGAAAATATATATGATACGCCGTCAATTTAAAATAAGCATTGGATATGGCGGAAAACTAACATGACTCGGTTGTCCTGCTAAAGTACATTTATCGAGTTTTTTTTGCTGAAATTCGGCGGAAGGGTCCAAAAGTTTTGAGGGGCCCATTCACTCTCATTTGCAAGTCACGTTCACGCACAGGTACACATAAGGGAAAGTGATCTATCTCGCAAGCCTTTCTTTCCCAAAGAGAAGTAGGTTAGCAAGGTTCATGGGAGAATCTCCGAGATCGAGTTACCCTTTAACAACAGGAAGTACGGGTCCTGTGATCAGATAGTGAAAGTTAAGAAAATTACAGGCCTAAAACCACCCGAGCAACTGCCAGATGGCGAAGTGATTGGGAGTAAATGGAAAATAACGACTGGCCATATCAACTTACGATCAGTACAATGAATCAGTCACTAATGATGGTAAGTTTAGTACAATAACTGCTTGTACTTTAACGATCTTCCTTTTATGTCCAGGCAAATCAGGATCTTAATCTAACGAGCAGGGGAATGGGAAGTGTTGACCTGTTGTCCAATTTTTGTCTATGTTATGAGGATATTTTACTTTTATGTGACAGTGGATTGTTCATACCATTCAATACTACAAATCTACATACTTCTTCAAAAACATGAGCATGACTGAAACAAGAACACTTTAAACAGTTATTAAAGGGAAATTTGTCACACTCGCAACGACTTTCGAAACCAACAACCTCCACAGTTTCCCGGCCACACAACTGACATTGTCCGTCGAACTCGAAGGTCGGTCGGAACCAAGGATACAGCGCGGGGATGGAGGCCACGCCGCGCCCAAGAACTAGGCAGGATGTTACCTCGGTGGTTTGCCATTGCCTTCCGCGGGATGGATGAGATGAAGCGAGATGAGAATGGAGCCGCGCGGGAATGCAAGGGCGGGGGAAACGAGAGTCCCACCCCGGGGGGAGGGGGCTGAATTTAACTGACATACTTCGTGAGGTGTTTCTTTATGTAAAACCAAATCGCAAATATTTAAGACACTTTGTACCTAAACTAAATATTATGGGCGAAATAAGTCATCGAACATTGAAATTTTGGAATGTATTTTTGCGAATTATCGGAAATCAGAAGAGGTGAAAGTACAATTCGAGGAACATTGTTTTATGTTATCGGGATCTTCAACCTAGGAGCAAACTCATATTAATAACACACTCAGTTATAAAAATAACAGGGGTGGTCACCCTGTTATTGCCGGAATCTTCATTACCTTCGGGAGTTATGAACGTTTAATGCTGGTTTATTGGGCAGTATGGCCTACAAAACAAAAATGGTCACCTTGTTGCAACTGCCTAGGAACCACGGTTTTCGTTTGAAGTGCACTTAAAGATTCCGCTGCAGCGATAGAGCGCCTAGTGCGTAGGAAATACTACGTACTTACATGTATGGCCACTGCACAGCTGATGGTGGCAGACAATGTTATCACCTACTGTAAACAACGCGTACCATACATTAAGAAGCTTACACAACTATGCGTTTGTGGTGACAGTCGCCGTGTGGTTCCATGCATGGCGTAAAGATATTGGTATTACCTACGCACCTGGAACTGTATAGACATACTGTTCTTGACATAATTAGCATGAGCGCGATTAGCATAGGCATAGGTCGTAGAAAATGCTTGTAATAAGGTGGAGCGACATCATGAAGTAGCATGAAATGGCGATGAACTAGAACATTCCTGAAACAAGATGTTTGGTGTTGACATGGAATTATGGAGAACGAACTGGAAAATTTTTGAAACAAGATGGCCTTTGCTGAATTGGCATGACAAAGCACGAACTGGAAAATTCTAGAAACAAGATGGTTGCATGTAATGACAGAGTATGAAAGGTAGAAAGACAGAGCATGAACTGAAACATTCTGGAAACAAGATCATGCTATTTTTAGACTGTGTAACTCATAACATTTTGGGTAACAAAACTTTTTGCAGGAAATTTTGCAGATTTTGAGGGAAAATCGGAGAATTTTGAAGGAAATTTGAGAAATTTTGAGTGTCTTCCAAGGTTAAAGGTCATGGTCAAATGTTAAAGACCAAGGTCATCCGATATGGCTGTGACGCAATACAATACGGCGGATAGCGCCGGTGCTCCGACACCCCACACCCCTGTTCACCAAGGCAGAATAGCAGAGCATGAACTGGAACATTATTAAAACAAGGTCATACAATTTTAGACTGAGTGACTCATAAAAATTTGTATAAAGAAATTTTTTGCATCTAATTTTGCAGGTTTTGGGGGAAATTCGGGAAATTTTGAGGAAAATTATAGAAATCTTTTGTGTTTTCTGGGGAAATTGGACCTTTTATGTCAAGGTCATAGGTAAAGGTAATAGGTCAAGATCGAAGGTCAAGTCACCTCTGGTCCTCTGCTAGATGTCACTGCCAGCCCTCTGCCAGATGTCATAGGCTCCGATTATCCGACTCCTTACTCCTGTGCCAGCTCTCTCATTTCTATCTACTTACGTATAAGTAAAAAAATTAAAAAGCATTAGAAAACAAAAATTACCCAAGGTTATTTCCCTCAATTTTTTAGTTTGAACGACGTATCTTTTGCAAATGTCTCGAAAGTTAGTTGAAAAGCTCGCTAGCTGAGTACGAGGGACCATTTTTGTAGCGCAGAGTAAAGTTTTACTGTGAGTCGAGTCGCCCCTTTTCCCCCTCCTTTAACAACCCAAAAAGTTATGTCGTACATTATGATGGAGTGTAATTATGCCAAGCAAACTCTTATTCCTGACCCTTTGTTTAAATATCTAATAGGCCTGTACTACGCAAAGCAAAGCAAAGCAAAGCAAGCAGAGCTAAGTTTCGGAAAAAAAAATATATAGATCATCCATTTTTTAGTTTAACTGAATGTCAACTTATGAACCCAAAAATTAGCAGTTAGTGGAGTAGCCTCGTTGATTTCGCATTTATCGCAGTAAATATTTAGGTCTAATTTTTTACTTTTTCTTTTGAAACGTGTGAAACGCAAGAAATGTATTTTTTCTGTGTTATGAAAGCACTGAAAGATGAGGTAAAACGTCAATGCTTCATCATCAGCAACATATCAGTATCCCTTCTGCATCCCTGTAACGACTTGCGTCTTATACAATTATTTTTGAGAGAGAATGTATTCATTTACACAATACGCAAAATCCAGACATCTTGCGTAACTTCCTGTGGTAGCTCAGTTGGCAGAGCGCTGGACTGTACTTCAACGCAAACTACAAATCCATAGGTCGCTGGTTGAAATCAGGCCCAGAGGAGAATTATTTAATAACGGTAATCTTACTTGTCCCCGTTTATATGTTCTGGTTTTATTCATTGCAGGTTTTGCTCGGCAGAAGAAAAAAATAAATCCAGGGCAGCTAAAACAGAGCACAAGCAAACATTTTCCTAGCTGAATTTCACAGATATTTTGAGAAAACACAGTCCGTTATTTTTAATGTTAATTATCTCACTTTATTGAATAAGTTAGTTTCTAATAGTTTTGTTTGCCAAAAATGGTAAAATCGTTTAGTTGCGTCTTGTACTAATGCAATAACTATATAACGTGACAATTTTATTTATTGGAAATCACGCTAAATATATATAAATGTTTAACAATTTTTGGTAAAGACATAAGGCAATGACTATAACATACCATAATTTCAAGGACAAGACCATCCACTGAGGGCATGATGCACGTTTTATGAATTAATGATAGTAAATATCCAAGTCGTATGAGAGGCAGAAGCAATTAATTATATTTTTATATCAAATGCCAGTTCCAGTACTGCTGTATTTAGTATTTTACATGCTACAAAAACCCAACGACACTACTTAAAGATATTTTTTATATTGTGGTAAGAAGTGTTATGATATTTAACTTATCATTAAAAAAAAAAAAACAATTTGATACGTTATTTGAAGAGGTTAAATCTAAAAACAATAATGTTAAAAATTGCAAAATGAAATTATAAAATACGTCGATTGGCATTACTATACTTTCCGTTAACGTCACAACATCTAGGGACAATTAAAAAAGAAAATATTTGTATTTTTCAAAACTAACTTTTTGACATATTTTTTTTTTCTGTAATATATTTTTAAAATGTTGTAAGATAATTTTGAGGTCTTACAAGATGGCTAAATCCAAAATGGCGACTGAATGCGGATTTCTTCTCCTAATTCGTGTTATCGTAGCCACAATAAAAAAAGTAAGAAACATCCTAACGAAAATCAAATTAACGACCAAGTTCACCAGTAAGTAAATAATGTTCGGAATTGAAATTAATGAATAACGGCCGAACTGATTTCTTGTTTGTGCGCGAGTTTTATACCTATTGTATATCGTATCCTAAGAAGAATGTGGTATAATGCTTCAAGCTTCTACAGACGGAAAGAAACGGCGGTGATTTTGTAGGGTCCAGTAGGTAGGTAGTAGGGTTTAACATCTCGTCGACAGCGAGGTCTTTAGAGACGGTGCAAGTTGCGCAGGGAGGAGGGATTGGGGAAGGAATCGGCTATGGCCTTTGTTAGGGACCCATCACAGCATTCGCCTCTGGAGTGATTTCGGAAAACCAGGATGGCCGGACTGGGAATCAAACCCGGGTCCTTCCGAATGCGAGTCCAGTGAGTTACCACTGCCCCACCTCCGGTGTGTAGGGCCCAAGTTTGGACTTTATTTCAATTATTATTATTTTTATTTTAGAAGACGTACGTAAAAGTTTGTATTATAAGTAACGACACGTAACGAATAAATCCAACATGCGAATTATGGATATAATAATGAAAGTGGGATCCCAGGCCCGTGGTTCAAATACTTAGTCAGTGAGTGCTGCTTTAAGTATATTATCTTCAAATCGGCATGAGTTTACAGAATGGCCGGCACATGTGCCTTTACATTCCTGCAATAATACTTAAAGCTTCCGAAAACGGAAAAGAGCATTAATGGTGTCGAAGGGCTCGTGGTTCAACGCTCGTTTAAATAAAAACATAAGAGACACAAAATTATTTAGTATAGTAGGAAACCCGATGAAATGTATATAACATAACATTTAANAAATAAAAACATAAGAGACACAAAATTATTTAGTATAGTAGGAAACCCGATGAAATGTATATAACATAACATTTAGATAATGCATATATCGTGTTACGAGACACACATAGTTCCTAGCTCAAAAACGTCATCTTGTATATATTCTGGTTGAACATATATTACTTAAGATCTCCGTCCCAGTTTAGCGCAAGTCATTCACACTTNTCATCTTGTATATATTCTGGTTGAACATATATTACTTAAGATCTCCGTCCCAGTTTAGCGCAAGTCATTCACACTTGCCGGGGTGGTCGGGTGAGTTGACCAAAGGTAGGGAGGAGCGAGGCGTGACTACTGCTGGGGTGAGTTATGCTCTTGCGATAGACTTGACGACTCACTCTCATAGCTGGAAAGGTGGAGAATCGTTCAGTTCTCAGAAACGTGTCTTTAACACCATGTGCTATCTCGAAGAATAGCGAAGAAGTCCTCTGTAGATGACTGGCGGGCTTATAAACCACGACATTCGCACCTCGGAGTTGATTTGTGGCAAATTATGCCCACTGAATGAGCGAATCAACCAGCGAGATGAAGGAATGTGTTGAGCCTTGAGTATGGAGGAAATCTAGACTGGTAATTTTGTAACAAAGTTACCGAACCATGGGGAACACGACAACGACGAAATGTGATGCTCAGGCGTCGGTGGTCGGCGGGAACTCTCGGCGTGGAACTTGCGACTTGCGAGTGATTCACAACTGTGAAGCGTACTCGGTTTATTCTCAAGCGAACACTGGAAACTGTGATATACCCGTGGGAAAGTATGTAGATGGGAAGAGTTTAGCGAGAAACTGTTTAACTTAATCTTGTTCAGTGTAGAACACTAAATATTAACTGTGTGACTTTTGTAGCGTCCTCGCCATTGTGATAAAAATAATAGATTGATTTATAGTGGTAGTTTTCATTCTTACTACATTTAATGGTGTGGTATGATAGGTAAATGCAAATTTTGGAAACTAAAAACTGAACGGACAAAGAACTTGCAAGAAAGGTCTGATAGTCTGAGGAATAGCGAAGCAAGTTTCTCTAGTAATTATAATTGCAAAACGTACAGTGGTTTCGCTGAAAGCAACTAGGTCAAAGTGTGCAAGCGCATCGTATCAGTTCGTAACAAAGTGGTGCGCAATCTTGGGTAACATGGAAACCTTTTCTCGAGTTGGCTGAATCAAAAATGAAGTGTTGGTGGACCCCTGTGTGTGTGGACCTGCTTTTATAAAATGAAAAGAAACTCTGTCTCCATCAGTGCAGTGGTTCCCGAGTAATAGGGGAGAGTTCGTCCTGGACACTAATGCAATTGATGCAGGTATTAGTACAGTATTTTTGCGAATTCATATGGGAAGGAGAAGCTACTTAGAATTTCAGCAAAGCAATAAACAAACACAAACGAAATTGCTATGTTTAGC
Organism: Clitarchus hookeri; assembly: GCA_002778355.1. NCBI lineage: Eukaryota > Metazoa > Arthropoda > Insecta > Phasmatodea > Phasmatidae > Clitarchus > Clitarchus hookeri. The sequence continues at coordinate 371,710 of NQII01000666.1, forward strand.
AATTTTAATTAGCTAATTTTACACTACCACCACTATCTAAACGATAAACNAACACAAACGAAATTGCTATGTTTAGCAATTTTAATTAGCTAATTTTACACTACCACCACTATCTAAACGATAAACAATTTATCGTATGAGCCAGTCATGCCTCGCTGTAATGGTCACTTAACTTTAGTACCCCGACGGATAAACAGCCCGGTGGTGTAACTCCTTTAGAAATACGACATCAAAACAAAGCACATTCCCAAACTAGTTCACACTAAATCAGATGCGCTAAGAGGCCATGTGGACCATCCTGTCTCTCCNAAACAAAGCACATTCCCAAACTAGTTCACACTAAATCAGATGCGCTAAGAGGCCATGTGGACCATCCTGTCTCTCCTCTGTGTACTACTGGAGGAAAATATCAGTGTGTCAATGATTGGACAAAAGACTAGTATTGAACAATTTACTTCTAGTGATATATTGCCTACATGAAGTTAAGACATCACCAGGGTAGACCAGCTAAACAGCCCATATTTTCATCCCATACTGAATGGAAAGAAGTAAACCATCAATTCAAATGGGAGGAGAAATCCAGTTTACGTGATGTAATCAGAGCATATTGTGCACTATGGAGTTCTTTCACGATGGGGAATGGCCTGCTATACAGGAACTAGGAGAGAAGTTATGNGGGGGGGGGGGGACACTTACAGCGGCTCTTCCAGTATCTAGAGTCACAAAAGTAAAGGAACGACACAATAATGCAGCAGGAAGACACTTTGGTATGAATAAGACTATCGACAAAGTTCGATACAGATTCTACTGGCTTAAATTTGGGAGAGATGTCGAGACTTGGTGCCAGGTATGCAACTCCTTCACAGCAAGAAAGGGACCACAGACTAAAGGATTAGGTCATCTCCAGACATACAATGTGGGAGCCTTGATTGTTTGAGCTTTGAAAGTATTGTAGAAGACATTTTAGGTCCTTTGTCATTGACTGATATTGGGAATCGAAACCAACCAAGCAACTCGTACAATAGTTAAGGCCTTCGTGGAGGATGTCTTCGAGGTTTGGAGTGCAATTAAAACTCCATTCAGACCAAGGATAAGAAAAAAAAAAAAAACACTGTTTGAATGGGTGACAACGGTTCTGGGTATGAAAAAGATTCGGAGTATAGTACTTCACACTCAGTCAGATGTTGCGTATCGCTCAGCGATGTGTACAACTACAAGGCTAACATATCGAGGATGCTGTTCGGAAGAGAGCTGCTTTTGACTTGGTATTCGGAGTGTCGATGGGAATAAATGATGCTATCCCAACGAATATCAGGGATCTGTAAGTTATACTGTAATAATATAATAATGAGTAGGCTAATTGTTTATTGTAAATATTAGCCACTTATTTGCAGTTGGGGCTGTAATATAAGTGATAGTAAGCCAAGAAAGACATAATCGTGTTTATGTGTGTGTATATTTGTATGTTTTCTAAAAAAAATAATTAGAAAATAACGTTAAGCTCATTCTGCAACAACGCTTTTTGTAGACTAGGATTTTGCTGTTCTTGACCATGCCCAAAAATCGCAGTCATCGGATGATGCAATCAAATGTTTCATTTGTAAACTTCAAAAGGTAAAATATCGATTGGTCGTATCTCGGTTAATGTGAACTCCGAACAATTCGTCTTCCCGGTTATAAATAAACCTTAACTACATATGAAAATCTCACTATTATTAGTGTTTTATTCCAGTAAATAATATTGTTGATCCAAAGGTCACCATTATTTAAAAAAGATTCTCACAAAAAAAAAAAAAAAAAAAAAAAGAAGACAGTAACAAGTTTTCACAACAATCAGTAATGGCCACCTAAATTTTTTGCGGAGTAATTCTTCAGACTGAGAACAAAGCGAATGCATAAAGCTGCAGTTACATTTTATCAAACATATTTTGTAATTTTGTTACAAGGATTTAATTTTGTCATGCACGTAGTTCTCAGACGTAACATATATTATATAATTTTATTAAGGATACGATTTGTAAATGTCAGCCGACGGTTTGGCTACAGTTTGATAGTTATCATTTCTAGACAAACCCACAGTGATTCTCAAACTTCCCTTTACCTCGGACTGCCAGGTGTAGACACTGTCAACCCAACACGGATCACTAACTTTGAAACCTACATTATTCAAGTGCCAAAATGCACTAATACTAATTTATAAACTCATTAAAATCATAAAAAATAGATACTTTTTTCATTGTAGAAAAGTTAACTAATAAGTTAAGAAAATTATTGTTATTTTATTATATTAAAATAAAAAGAACACGGAAAATCTCTGGACACGACATGAAACAGAAAATGGCTTATCGATACTTAGAACCAGGCATCTCAAACCAGACCACCTAGGACATAGCAAGGGACCAAAAGTGGTCCGCACGCCACAGTTTGAGAATCACTAGTGTAAAGTAAAGGCGTAAACCCTAAGTAAAGGAAGTATTATTCCCTTGGCACCCACGGTGTGAAGTTGCTGTAGCAGATATACATTCGATATGTAGGCAAAGGCTGCACTCGTTGCTCCTCACTAACACTAGCGAGTTGTAACCCAACAGAATAACGAGATAACTTTATCATATTCATTTGTTTGTCAAAGCAAGCCGAAGTAGGTTCTACGGTACTGCCAACGTTAGAACACAAAGTAAACTACAAATTCCCACTTTGTTATGTTGTGGTAATGTTGAGACCTCGCCAGCTGATTTTTTTTTTTTTTTAATATTGTGATTGGTTTATGTTTTTTAGGCAATATTATTTACCCTTCACGTATTCAGTTATTTCATATCACAAATTCATTTTAGCGAATATAAACTGCAACCATGAATGCTAAACACTACTTCACAATCAGATTTATACGTACATTCATGAAAATACACGTCACACGAATAAACCGACGTGAAGGTCGCTTGTACAAAGAAGAGAACTGTGCTACAACCATCAGATTTAAAATATACAAATCAAAAATGTTTTTATACAACATCTAAAGAGAGAAACTGCGTGATGTATTGTACATTTACGTAATTTGAACAATTTATATATTTTGTTTAATATATGTTTTTTTAATACCAAGGTTGTAAGATAGTAGTTCATCGAGTTCGGGTATCTTCGGTAAGGATTCGTTTTCCTTTTTCTTTCTTTTCTTCTTTTTTTTGAAGATAAGCTAGGTTTGAAATATAAAAATTGAAGTGTAAATTTCATACTTTATGACGCGTACAGAATAAATGTAAGTGTGTTATCTTATATATTAATTTCCGTTGGAACTTAGCAGGTCGTGTGAGTTGTTGGGATATCATTAAGCGTTAAAAGAAATATACATATTTTATATATTAAAACTCGTGAGACGATGACCAATCAGAACAGAGCAGCCAGTGTAGTTGGCAGGAAACTGTTATTTACAGTAATGTAAGTATAAAAGTATTAAAAAGCCATGCTTATCCACATGTTTATGATTGCGTTTATTCACAAAAATAAGCTTCTCTGGTGCTAGGAAATTTCTGCTTTGAAGTATGCTCGGTTTAAATATGGTTGTGTAATGTGAGGTTATGTTAGGGACAAAATAATAAAGACAGGCTCGTCGCAAGTTTTCTATGGTTGAACTCAAGAATTATCAGGCGAACTGTGAATCGTAAATATAAAAGACGTAGTTCTGTGTGGGAGAAATTAACGCATAATTTACTGATTGTAAACTCAGCTTTACTAGGAGGGCATGTTCACTAGCACGAACAAACAAACCCCTGCCTTGTTCCCGTGTTCATCGACCCACTAGCCACTGTTGGCACGGTTAGANGGGGGGGGGGGGGAAGGGCATTGTCCAGTGTTCTTAACGCCAGTCAGTCATGCGACTATTGGTCGCACGGAACTGCAGTAACCTCTCCTCTCGTCGATTTTCTCTAATCTGAAACTTGTACGTGTCCGTCCACTTCCTCTGGCCACTGACGAAGGCCCGGACACGGTTGCCATAAGCACATCTCGAACACAACACAGCGTTATACGTAAGAATTAATCTGCTTGTTTTAAGTTAGACAAACTATAATCACGCATAGCGGTAAGAACTTACCCAAGAACAGTAATGGTAAAAATAAGAGTTCAGCCTGGTTTTAACTTGCCTTGTTACTATTGCTGTGCGTCGATATTCACCCAATCAGAAACCCTGAAGCCTGTACTACGTTGTCAAACGAAAAACTTATTTACGAATCAAGAAAGTATGTGTGCTGACTTTATTTCTCGGTCAGATACTCCTTTTTTATTTAATTCTGGAGCATCGCAACAACGAAAGTTTTTTAATATTTTTAATTGTCGTTATCAGTAATGATTGAAACAAAACAAATTTCAAATTTAAAAAACATTTAATATATATCATGAAATAATTATTTTTGACGGAAAAACGCTACCAACTATATAAAACTTAATTTATTCGGCACTAAATTTAGCAACATAAAACACAGAATATTGTTATCGTTATATCAATTGTAAACAGGCTACTGTGCTTGTGTTGTGTATATGACTATCGTTATAATTGGAATGTGTTAGTTACATGTCAATACTTTAAAGGAATAAGCTGTTCAAGTGCCAGCACATTTTTTTTTTTTTAGGGCTGTGAGGATATTTTGTAATTTCGTGACGTGATATCGGTGATAACTTGACAAAAATAATCAAATAATTTTAATAATAACGTTTATCATATTTTTTAGCTTAAATATGAGACTTTTAAACTAAAATCTCGATTCGTACATATTTTAAAAAGTTAATGTGACGATGTCTTGCATTCAGCACACGGTAAGTGGGTACGAAAGCGCTGAAAGGTGACGTAAAACAGAAAAACTGCATTGTCAGCAGCAAGCTAATATTCCCCCTTCCCCCTCCTTCCAGTCCCGGTGGCCCCCTCTCTTCGTGAACAGCCTCGAATGAGACGCTCTACTTTCACTACATCACGCAAAGTACGATTTCTTTTCGTAACTTCCTCTGGTAGCTCAGTTGGTAGAGCGGTGGACTGTAGTTGAAACGCAATGGACATCCATAGGTCGCTGGTTCAAATCCGGCCCGGAGGAATCATAACAATTTTTTAAAACTTTAAAACATACTTTTTTATTAGTTCATACTGGTTTTATCAGTTCAGGCACGAAGAATTACTTTAAATACATAGGAAAAAAAAGTACGTAGGTTACATTACATCTAGAAGACGGTAAGTTTGTACGCCTGACGAACGAGCGGTACTAAAGCTTACTTGAGTAATTGATTAAGTAAGATAGTGTCAACAGCCNAAGTTTGTACGCCTGACGAACGAGCGGTACTAAAGCTTACTTGAGTAATTGATTAAGTAAGATAGTGTCAACAGCCGAGGTAAAAAAAAAAAACTAAAATACTGCATTTTCAGCATAGTGGTAGCCCACGTATCCTCCCTCCCCCATCAAAATAAAACACTGTCACATTGTTCGCCCTCTATCTCGAATCCTTTCCTACTACCCCTTTAATGAGACAATCTATTTTCACATTACCTCCTTCAAGTAATAACATGTATTTTTAGAAATGCCTTCGGAACCTCAGATGGTAGAGCGGTAGATTGCAAGACGTAACNCTTCAAGTAATAACATGTATTTTTAGAAATGCCTTCGGAACCTCAGATGGTAGAGCGGTAGATTGCAAGACGTAAACCACAACGGATATGTACAAGTCGCTAGTTCAAATCCGGTTAGGACGAATAATAAACATTTTTTTAAAGACTACTTGTCTAGGCCGGTTAGGACCGCCATTATGCTTGAATTTAATCNAGGACGAATAATAAACATTTTTTTAAAGACTACTTGTCTAGGCCGGTTAGGACCGCCATTATGCTTGAATTTAATCTTCCTGCTCTGCAGTTCTTTTGTCGGCACTGACTTCACTGGTGGCGCGATTATGGACGTCAGTTGTTCGTGAGAAAAATGACGGTGAGCGCTCCCATATCTCGCACGAATCACGTTAATACAGTCCAATTTTCGATACCTCCGAACTCAGGCACTATACCTTTCGCAAGGCTACAGAAAGGTTCATTATAAGTTTCTGCATCTTTTTGTATACTGTATATATTAACGGGGCTATAGTCTGTTCGCCGTATCTTCCCACTTTTTGAAACAAACATAAGAAAAATCACCCTATTTATGAGGTATTTGGTTGTTTCCTAAATCTTATGTTGACATAAAAAGTCTTATTGTTTGTTAAATTTAAATTTTACTTATATTTTGTCTATGAATTATAAAATTTAATGTATAATTAATAATAAAAATAGACAGAAAAATAAGTGTGTTGGTAACATTTGGTAAAAAATAATTCTCATGCAAAATACTATTAAATGGTGTAATTTTCTAAACTTAGTTAAGCTTTTTTTACTCGAGGCGGAGGAAAAGCCTGAAAATATAACTTAAGCAGGGTTTCAGAAAAGTTTGAAGTAACCACGACTTACCTCTACTTCTTGACAGCTAGAACATACAGGCTACTACGCGAGTACATTATTCCAGAATTTAAATTATTATACTACTTATCCAGCGTGGATAAAACTGCATCGGGAGCCTGCAATAAACAAAAAAAGNTCCAGAATTTAAATTATTATACTACTTATCCAGCGTGGATAAAACTGCATCGGGAGCCTGCAATAAACAAAAAAAGTCAACTGTGGGTAACGCCAGAGCCAAAACCAAAGCGTGTTTATTGATTGCTACCGCAAGGGACTTCGTAGCACAGAGAACACCCGTAGCTGCCATACGGATTCAGATGTATGCCATTTTCGAGGTTGTATGTGGCGATAAAGATGACACACACGTCAGTCAGGGGCCTGCTCGCCTCCCACCACGGCGAACCGGGTTCTATCCCTCNTCCAGAATTTAAATTATTATACTACTTATCCAGCGTGGATAAAACTGCATCGGGAGCCTGCAATAAACAAAAAAAAGTCAACTGTGGGTAACGCCAGAGCCAAAACCAAAGCGTGTTTGTTGATTGCTACCGCAAGGGACTTCGTAGCACAGAGAACACCCGTAGCTGCCATACGGATTCAGATGTATGCCATTTTCGAGGTTGTACGTGGCGATAAAGATGACACACACGTCAGTCAGGGGCCTGCTCGCCTCCCACCACGGCGAACCGGGTTCTATCCCTCGCCGGGTCGCAGGATTTTCGCAAGTGGGAATAGTGCCGGACGATGCCGTTGCTCAGCGTGTTTTCTCGGGGATCTCCCGTTTCCCCACCACTTCATTCCGGCGCCGCTCCATCCTCACCTCAATCACGCTCATCGGCTCTCAAGACCTCGCGGTTAAGAGCCGCCTAAATCTCTTCACACGTCAGTCAAATAGATCGAGACGACACGGAATCCGGACTGTCGAGTGAGTACCGACACTTGATGGCCTAAGCCTTGAAGATTTCAGACATTCGAGAAAAAAATAATCAGAAAACTTTGCAGTGTTAGTGATTTATTGTTTCGATCTGAAGGCGGCCATGCCGAATTCCATTATTATAATTACTGTATCCATATATCGTGCATGTCAGCCTGTTTGCACGTTGGTGACTTTGATGAACTTGACACTGACCTTACGGTGACTGTGACCTTGAAAACACCAGACTCGTTCTCTGTGATTCCGATCCAACGACCGCCATATCGAATGCCTTTATACTGTTTCTTTATTCTTCTTCTTGGCAACACAGTCATAACTATGTCGTAGCATCGATTATCACCTTGAATTTCTGTTAATGTGACCATGAAAACACCAACATATTTTGTAAAATCGAGATATCTCAACCATAACAACCAGGCGTATCTTAATTTTACTTCACGTTAAAGACCGCGTGAAGCGAAGCAGTGGACTCGCGTTCAGGACAAGTTTTTGATTCCCGGTCCGACCAACCTGATTTCGGCTTTCCATGGTTTTCCAAAATCACTCCAGACAAATGATGGGATGATACATCAACACATGCTATGGCCGATCCCTTCCCCGTTCCTGCTTCTTTGGACAACTTGCTCCATCTCTAAATACCTCGTTTGCGACGACCTATTTTCACACCAAAGACGATCTCATTAATCGCGACACAATGAGCACAGCCAAAATAGTTTATAGGCCTAAGCCAAAAACGACAGTATGTGGAAAAACAGTTCATAAAATATTACACATCGGTTTTATGAAGCATAAATCTACTACCACTTTGGTACGCAGTTAAAAAATACCTGAGTTTAACGAAAATGTCTAATATACATCGAAAACTTACACCGCAACATTCAGGGAAACTTACCGAGAAAACTCACAAGCTCTATATATTGAAACAAAAATTACGGCACACAGACAAAACCAAAACTAAGAGTAAATATTAAAATTACGGGAGTACACGAGGGAAACCACACGCACTTGTAATGTTATTTTTGAAAGTTCGCGTCGTTCTACGCGAGGTTTCCTTTGCATGTCTTCGGACGAGGGTCGGGTACTTCAAAGTGGATGTACCAACGGCGCTGTCTCTGTCAATCCAGTTTTAACTACGTCATTTTTGAACGTCGTAGAGGCTACGGCTGCACTTCAAAGCAAGTTATAATATTGGTTTCATGCGAAAACTTGAAACTATGAAGTGGCGTTAGCCTACGCTCGCCACATAACACAAGATTACACGGCATAAGTTAGTGCCTACGCCCTCTCGCATTATGCGTTGAACAGTAGAAGTCCTAAGAAACTGTTTAAAATCCAAATTTTCATCCGCAAGGGACACGTGCAACAACTCTAGAATATACTTTCGTATGTTTAATTTTATACATGACAGTTATGTGAGGCTCTCACATATATCAACTATGCTTCTAGTACCTGATAATTTGAAATAATATAGATCTTCGGAACGAAAAATCTATATTATGAAGACACTGTTGTGACGAGGAGGATGGTGCACAAAACGTATTCCTACGCCCCTTCTGGTGAACTAACATCATTCGTGTAAAACAAGTTTTCCTTCTTTGATAAATAACAGTACGCCTACATGCCAAAATTTAAATTGAAACTCTTTAGAAAAATTAATATTTTTTAATTAATACGATTTTTAAATAAAACCTTAACATGTTAAAACATTCGGATTCGATTACTAAATATACCTCACAATTCTGAGCAGAAATATTAACTAACCCTGACTTCCTCATACATGGTTATAATTTTTTTTTTTTTTAGTGCATGCCAATTCTCGTTTTGCGGAACTCCTTCCAGCGTATTCGGATCCAGCATAGTTAAACATAGCTTCTGGCTTGAAATACTGCAACACACCTAGAGTAAGATAAATTATTTTACTTCATCAGATCAAGCACTGTTGTATTCTTACTCTCCAATGCCGTTATTTCTGCTGTATTTGTAAATTTAATTATGTTTTATTGTACTGTTCGATATCTACGAACATTTTAGGGATGTCAAGAAGATAATGTTGGAAAGTGATGTCAGTTCCTAATTTTACCCACGCAAATTAAAGCTTTAAACAAAATATTTTTCGTTGGAAAAGTTTACCACGTGCTTACTTGTTTCTGATTGTCCATACTACCGCTGTTCTTTTACTGATGATATATTTAGTTAATTGATTTATGCGTTTTAAGTACAGCGAAACATAGTAAAATATAATCCTATAATAATAGTAATTATTAATCTTTGATTGATTTATTTTATATTATTATTCAATAGTCTGTGATGAGCTCATGTAACAGTTACTCCTGATGTTAAAAGAACTGTTGTATTTAGAAGTGGAATTTGTATTGGGTTAAATGGTGTGATACCAATAGGTGGTCATATTGATCCTACTTGCACTGTAGGTGATAAATCTTCTATGGAAAAATGTTCAAAAGAATGAAATAAAGAAAAAAAAATTCTTCAATAATAAATAAAACTCTGCGTGGTTCTCTTTGCTGACATGCACTGTACGGGATACTTGCTATGTGTTTCAAAACTCGCGTGGAAGTACATTTTCTTTAGTTATGAAAGTATTTAAAACCCACTTTTACACAAATATGTGCTGACACTACGAAGTGCTGTTCCAGACGACGTGGGCACAGGGGATCTCACGAGGATAACATTTTGCTCTACGCATCAATTCCTTGGGGGGGGGGGGNCCTATTGGATGCTAGTTACAAGTTGCTAGAAGGTCGAACTTAAACACGTGGATCGCACGAAGCCTTCGAGTTTACGATCGCCGCGCCCTAACCGTTCGTAGCTGTGAAGGACTGGAATGCCTTGGGAAGTTGGCCGTTGACCCAATTATTTCGGCGGAGCAAAGTTTGTCCCACTTTTTGGTGCATCCGACAAAGTGTTTTTCCACGTGTGCTCGGCCAGTTTGTGTCAAGGTCAAACTGCGCGGTAGGAGATGAACAGCAGCTGTTCCGAGTCCTACGATATTTTGAACTTCCTGAGAAGACCAAGTTCGAATATTTGGTCCAGCGGTCAAGATGTCTGACTGGTAGGTCGAAGGTCCCAGGTTCGATGCTCGGCTAAATCCATAAACATTTAGGCGCCAAAAATGTTATTCCTTGGTTTAGAACTGGGACTGCGTTGCTTGTACTACGAAAGATGGTAAAAACGCACCACAAAATCATTATATAATCTGTTCGCAGTAATTTGAAGCATTTTTAAAATCAACCTTTGAAGTCACTGCTCTTTCCTGCATGTGTTTTAACGGTCATTTTGACTTGAAAGCGTCTAGTAAAGTTAATATGACTGAGGGAAAGTAGTTCCATGTCTTAACGTCGAATTAAAAGTTTTGGTTTATCATTGTGAATTAAAAAAAACAATTTATTTCATGTTTTTTTCAATGCATATTATTGTAAGAATTAGCAGATGTGTTAAATATTTACTTTCATAATAATTTCACAGTTTAACATGACCGACATATGAATGAAGCCAACAGACATATGGAAATGTTTATTTTACATATGGCGGAACAATACACAAAGTACATACAAGAAGATCGTAAGCAGGGCTTTCATATGTGCTCAGTTTACCGTAAACAGCCCATATCTAGATTGGCTTAGGCATCCAAACGGTCTTTGGCCACGAAACATAATAAAATGCCGCATGGACATAGAAATTAAGAATATTTTTCAGTTAGGGCATGTCATTATTAAACGTGTCCCTTTGGTAGTCTTTCGAGTCCTATTCGCGAAGACCTTAAAAATGTTATCACTATTTCCCTGGATCTCGTTTTTAATTCTGGGTGTATTTCACTATTATCGTTTCCAATCATCATAAATATAAATCAGTAGTTAGAAATAGTATGTTCTGGGTCGCCTGGCTGCTGGCGTGGGAAGCGGAGAGCCACGGCGGCCATATTGGATGACGTGATGTGGAAATCTCCTACTCTGCCATTCCTCGTCTGCAGCTACCATCGTGGATTTCCCTTTTTACCCTCTAGAATTTCCCTTATTTCCCTAGGAATTTCCCTTTTTCCCTACTACTCTATCATTCTACCTCGGCACTTCACGCTCTTGCATTCCGATTATTTTTTCTCCCGCTGTCATTCCGATGATGTTTTTTGTCACGTTCTGCCATTCCTTTCTTTCTCTCTTGTCAGTTATATCAATTGTTTTTTTCTCATATTCCTTCCGGTCTCCTTTAAGTTCTCTCTTGTGTCTTTTTTTTTCTTTTCTCATGCTCCCTCATTCTTTCCTGTCTCTCCCTCAGTCGTCCATTCTATTCCTTGGGGGTTATCATATTCCTGCCAGTACCCTTTATTTTCAACCTTTCCTCTCTCTTGCTTTTTGAGTCCTCCATCTTGGATGTTCCCTCATCTCCGTTGTCTGCTATATGTGGCCATCTTTTATTCCTCTATCTGCCACCAGAGTGTGCTAGGCCATCTTTAATAACTGTGCCTGCTGCCTGTGTTGGCTGCTGTAGACGGCTATCTTTGATTCATGCACCCATCACCAGAGTGTTTGAAGTTCTACAATTCGTGGCTAGGAGAGTTGGTATCGGCACAGCCATTTTGTGCATGTGTGTTGGTTCACTCGTTGCCAGCAGGGGTGTGATAGCACCGGGGAGGTGAGTTCATATGGTGGCTGCCAGGAACACTAGGTATTTCTTACGCTGTTTGTTAAGTCAAAAAATGCAGGAGGCATGCAGTTTCGATCCGGCCAACCTTGTGTCGACAGTCGAGAATCTAGATCACACGACCACCATTGCATGGGAAGTGTAATACCACCTACTTCATGGTCTGTCATTCCACGCCAGCACCATCTGGCTTGTCTGAAGAATGTTCGAGTTCATTGCCCCATCATGCAACTTCTCCCATTCCTTCAGTTCGCTGTAATGTCCGAACTGTCGAGCGCATGCACTTCTGTATCTCGGATCCCTGCCAGGATTCCAGGCATGCCAGAACCTACCATTTCACACTGCTCACATGTCAAGTATGCCTTAGGCCCATTTATAAGCATAGTTGGCTGTAATGTCCGAACTGTCGAGCGCACACACATCTGTATCGCGGATCCCTGCCAGGATACCAGGCGTGCCAGAACATACCATATGTCGTACCGAGCATGCGTCAACTATGCTTTAAGCCAATTTATAAACATAGTTGGCCATAATTTCCGAACTTTAGAGCGCGCACAATTCTGTATCTCGGATCCCCGCCAGGACACCAGGCGTCTCAGAATCTACAATATGTCGCACGGCACATGCATCAATTACACCTGAAGCCCACATATAAGCATAGTTGGCTGTAATATCCGAACTATAGAGTACACGCAAATCTTTATCTCGGATCCTCGCCAGGCGTGCATGAACCTACCATACATCGCACCGCGCATGTGTCAAGTGTGTATTTAGACCACTTATAAGCATAGTTGGCTGTTATTTCTGAATCATTTAAGATCGTCACCAAATTCATAACAGTGTCATCACCCCCGAAGATGAACTGGGTCACAGGGTCAAGCATGCTCTAAGTCCACTTATTGGCATTGTTGCCCACCATTTATCACCCACTGAAGCTATAGGCACCAAATACATATCATAAACATCACCTCCGATGAAGAACAGGGTGGTAGGTTCACGTAAACTTTAAGACGTCTTACAAGCATAGGCAACCACCATGTTCCCACACCGAAGATATAGTCTTTAAAATTAATAACATAGACGTCACAGCTGACAACGAACAGGATGGTAGTGCAAGTACGCCCCAAGTCCTCGTATAAGCATAGTTGGCTACCATTTCACATCCACCCAAGTTATAGTCACTAAATTGATAACATAGACTTCACTTCCGACGGCGAAAAGGTCCACAGGGCCAAATACACCATAGAACTTTGTATATGCATAGTTTTCTACCATTTACCTCCCACCGAAGCTATAGTCACCAAATTCATCTCATAGGCATCACCTCCGACAACAAACTTGGCGGTAGGGACCGGTATACTTTAAGTCCTCTTATAAGCATAGTTGCTCGACATTTCCCAGCCACCGAAGCTACGGCCACCAAAGTCACAACACAGACATCATGTCCGACTGCAATCAAGGAGATAAGAACAAGTAGTCATTAAGCTCTGTTAATATCATAGTTGGTCAGCATTCCAAAACCATTGAAGTTCGGGAACATATAACAGCCATCCACACATGTAAAGGAAAAATAAAGGTAGGTATACATACAAGTGCGTCGCAAAGTTACCATTGCATGTAGGGGCGTAGGTTCTCAAATAACACACACATACACATCGGCTCGCACGCACTCGACAATTGCCCACCGCCATCCTTGTCGTCTGCTACCGCAGGTGTCCACCAACTTGGATCCCTCTCAGCCACAGCTAGCCTCGCTTCGTCCACCATTATCCAGGTTATATATATAAATATATATATATAATATATACATAAATAAACACTAGCATGGGTAACATACAACAAACAACTATATGAGAAATAATCAATATATGTACAAATGCGATGCACGCATGAAGTGCATAGTCATGGTAACAGCAAAATACATATATAGTAATATAAACAAACACCATCAGTCCAACACAAGGGCATAGCCCGAGTCATCGTTAGAGTGGGTAGCCCTTAACAACCAGCCATTGATTGAGAAATAAAGCAGTATACAATTGCACCGATAACAAGAAATACGTAGCCGCAAGTTACAGTAAAACATGTACGCATTAATATAAATAAACACAGTCAGCCTAATGCAAGGGTCGGGGAAACTGAGTATAAAATACATGAAACCACTCTGTACATGAAAAATCAGTCACGTAACATACAATAAAGGACTGGCATATATATTTAAGTACATCACAAGTATGATGTCATAACGAGTCACAATATATAAAAAATACCCGATTGAGCCACAGTCCATTGTAGTGATATCAGTGTTGCTATCTTGCTAAGAAGTTTAGTAAAAGCTACAATGCATGCCAATCCATAGCTTGTCACAAAACAACATACATTTAAACAATTAGTCTCGCAAGAGAGATGTCATTGCTACGTGCAGATGCAAACATATATAATAAATAATTATAAAAGCAAATAGTTATAAGCATTTAACAACTCGTGTATGTTGCGTGAGCATTGAGCACTGTACATCACGTTGGTAGAAAAAAAAAGTACTTTTGCGAATCCGAGAAGCACAGGTGCGATAAGGACAACACTGTTACACACTGATGCAAACAGATATAAAAATAATATGTAAAGGGAAATATTTGTAAGCACTTACCAACCAGCGCAATCACATCTTACANGATATAATAAATAATTATAAAAGCAAATAGTTATAAGCATTTAACAACTCATGTATGTTGCGTGAGCATTGAGCACTGTACATCACGTTGGTAGAAAAAAAAAGTACTTTTGCGAATCCGAGAAGCACAGGTGCGATAAGGACAACACTGCTACACACTAATGCAAACAGATATAAAAATAATATGTAAAGGGAAATATTTGTAAGCACTTACCAACCAGCGCAATCACATCTTACAAAAGCGTCGGGTGCTGTGTACTGTGTTAAACGATGCTAGACTTGACCAGGCCGTCTTGGTTAGTAAAACAGAATAGCAAACGACTTCCGTACGAACAGACTGAAACGAAACCATCACATAGAGTACAGCAAACGTTCACAACACTAGCAGCGGAACACATCCGACCCGGCCGACGTTGTGCGATCAACTACTCGTGAGAATCTGTAAGGCAGTCCAGGTGGTCGGCCGGCAACGCGTGCACCGTGCAGGTCTTGGCAAGTCGAAGGGATGGCACAGAACACTAGCTGAGACAAGTTCATCACTGTAGACAACATAACTTCGACAGTTGTACTAGCGATAGGCGAGTCAGTGTTGGGGATATGCGTGGAAGACAACAATCGATCTTCCTCATAGTTTGTTTAGGTTCGAACATGTCGAGGTAAGGCGTTACATCTTCATTTCTCATTGCTTGTACAGAAGCTTGACGGTATACGCTGTTCACGGTAAACGGAGCACTTTTGAAAGCCCTGCTTAAGATCTACTTGTATACACATAGTGCATTCCTGCACCATATATAAAATTACCATTGATTTGGGCCCAATTACTTTATTCACGCGTCATTCAAGTGGAAATTTGAAATTATTTGAAAAATAAATATTTTTCAAATTGTTAATTCTTACACTCACCTGCATTAAAAAAACGGATAGCAAAATACATTATTTTCAGTATTCACAAATATTAACCTAGCACTTTTATTTCAGTGTTGAGATATAGATATACTTTGTCCCCATCGTTACCAACTTTACTGGGCGCACGTCCGTCCCTGTGCCCGTTAAAATTCAAAGTGTTTCAATCAAAAAATATGAGCGCTGCTTACAGGATATGCAGTACGTATTATATAAATTAAAAACCATTAACAAACATTTGGCCGATTCAGCTTCCCCTCTGCGTAATNAACATAACTTCGACAGTTGTACTAGCGATAGGCGAGTCAGTGTTGGGGATATGCGTGGAAGACAACAATCGATCTTCCTCATAGTTTGTTTAGGTTCGAACATGTCGAGGTAAGGCGTTACATCATCATTTCTCATTGCTTGTACAGAAGCTTGACGGTATACGCTGTTCACGGTAAACGGAGCACTTTTGAAAGCCCTGCTTAAGATCTACTTGTATACACATAGTGCATTCCTGCACCATATATAAAATTACCATTGCTTTGGGCCCAATTACTGTATTCACGCGTCATTCAAGTGGAAATTTGAAATTATTTGAAAAATAAATATTTTTCAAATTGTTAATTCTTACACTCACCTGCATTAAAAAAACGGATAGCAAAATACATTTTTTTCAGTATTCACAAATATTTACCTAGCACTTTTATTTCAGTGTTGAGATATATATCTACTTTGTCTCCATCGTTACCAACTTTACTGGGCGCACGTCCATCCCTGTGCCCGTTAAAATTCAAAGTGTTTCAATAAAAAAATATGAACGCTGCTTACCGGATATGCAGTACGTATTATATAAATTAAAAACCATTAACAAACATTTGGCCGATTCAGCTTCCCCTCTGCGTAATNGGATATGCAGTACGTATTATATAAATTAAAAACCATTAACAAACATTTGGCCGATTCAGCTTCCCCTCTGCGTAATCCCCCCTCCCCATAAGCTAGGAAGCATTGATACGGCGGACGGAGTGTGCATGCCAGGTACGCTGCCCAGTGTGTACATGCTACAGAATATGTTCAAAGTGTGCACAGTGGGCGTCAACACAGCCTTCAGATATCTTCAATGGATGATCGCACCCTTAAAAATACCCAGTGGTTGGCGCAAATGTGTTCGAATGAGTCTACAATGCGTTGCAATAGGATATCAACAGCTCCAACAAGGGTGCCTTCACATAATCCCATAGGTAGAGACAAGGCGATTTGGAGGGTCAATCATGGAATTGGTCCGGCATGCACATGCTATCCGCCGTAGGAATGCCTAGCTTTGGGGGGCGATTACACAGAGGGGTAGCTGAATCTGCCAAATGTTTATATAATACGTACTACACATCCGGTAAGCAGCGTTCATATTTTTTTATTGAAACACTTTGTATTTTAACGGGCAGAGGGACGGACGTGCGCCCAGTAACGTTGGTAACGATGGAGAAAAAGTAGATATATATCTCAACACTGAAAATTTTCACGATCCAATTATAAACACTTATGACTTTTATTACATAAAAGCTATCCGTTTTTTTAATGCAGGTGAGTTTAAGAATTAACATAATCTGTATATGCAGGTAGGGACAGTGACATTTTCCAAAGGTTGATTTCAAAAGTGCTCAAATAACCTGTGAACAGCTTATAATTGCGTGCAGCGGTTTATTTCGAGAAAAGAGCACGGTGGAGACACTTCGTCGCATTTCTCTGACGCCAGCTACAGCGAAGCGCACAGCTGAACACACACACACGGCACGTGTGCAATTGACGTGCGCTGGCATGCAGCAGTTGATTTGTCGACCCGAGGTGAAGCCTGCGAGATCGACAACAGCTAGTGGCACCGGCTCGGTAGAGGAAGAACTGTAGCACCGCATTCCGACACTCGCAGATCACACCGGTCAGCGATTCCACTAAGTACTAATAACACATTTGAAGTTACGAATATTTAAGAGAATGTCTCCACGTGTTTGGAGCTAGTTTCCTGAGCAATTGTGCATTCTATTCCATCCTCCACCCTGCATGTCACACTAGAGTAGCATTTTTATTGTCCCTCTTAGAAACACGCCCCACAGTTATAAAATAATACGAATTACTTTGTATGTTTGTAATCACATATGCGTGTTTGTATGCATATATGCATGTATATACTGTATATATATGTGCATATATAGAGAGCAAAAATTGTATCTATTTTTGTCCGCTATTTCTTTAAACAATTAAAAAAGTAATCGTCAAAAAGTGTTAAATTATTGATAATTTTACAATTCTAGCAGAAATAGAGGTGAAATAAAAAAAACTATTAAATTGGGTTTAGTTCATAATGTATTATTCGAAATCTACTAACAATTTAAGGACTTCAAGAACTTGCCATCGGAAGATGTTAGTTTCTAATTTAACTACGCAAGTTAAAGCATTAAAAGTTTTTTTTTTTAATTGCCAGATTACTTATTAGTAATCCCCCTAGGTATCGAAGCAGAGCTGTAAGTGGTCACGAAATACTGCAACAATGGTGCACTAAGACTGAAATAGAGTATTAAAATACGTAATTTTTCGTTAACGGGAGTGATTACGTTGTGTAATCGCTTAATTTTATTAGGTATTCCTAGTCTACTTGCAGTAGCTTCACATCTTTCGTATCAAACCTCTGAAAACCACCCCANTTAATTTTATTAGGTATTCCTAGTCTACTTGCAGTAGCTTCACATCTTTCGTATCAAACCTCTGAAAACCACCCCATGTGTGACATGTTTGGTTATTTCCGAATACGTCATGTATCACAAGGGTTTTATAATTCTGTTAACGTTGGTTAAATTAGACTTTAGCTAATATTTTGCTTANAATACGTCATGTATCACAAGGGTTTTATAATTCTGTTAACGTTGGTTAAATTAGACTTTAGCTAATATTTTGCTTATATGTTATAATATTTCATTTATAATTAATATGAATAAAATAGAAACTAGGTGGTTTGGTAATGCCTAGCAAAATATTATAAAAATGCGATGCGTTGTCCTCTTGGTGTAATTTTGTAGACTTAAATGGGCTTTATTTGCTTGAAGCGAAGAAATGCCTAAAAGTACAACTTTAGAAGGGCTTCAGAAAATCATTAATGGACTATATTTATGTTTTATTTCAAAAACACATAGGTAAACACTGTTTGTGACTTAAACTAGAGCAACATACCCAGAGTAGAAAAAATTGCTACACTTCAGTAACTCAAGCAGTTTATTCCTTCGACTCGTGTCCTGCGTAACAATACTGCTGGATTGAATACTTTGAATTAGAGGACTCTTGCTATAATATGNTTCCTTCGACTCGTGTCCTGCGTAACAATACTGCTGGATTGAATACTTTGAATTAGAGGACTCTTGCTATAATATGCACATTGCATATGGTAGTTTAAAGTTTAAAATTATGGCAAATCAATTTGGTTTTTTTTTTGCACTGCACACTTAAACAATTAATTGGCATTTCTTTAATATATCTATGTTCTTAACAGTTTCGAGTTTTCACTAGACTGGCGGAAGAATACAAAATAATGGTCGATGCTTAAAAGCACGGTCCGAAGCGAATGCAAAAAAAGAAAAAGTAGATCTTAGAACTTTTACAAGTACTGAAGTACTCAACTTTACCGGGAACAGCATATATATTAGCATCTGTATTTCGTTTTATCGTATTTAATTTTACCTATTAAAGATTTTAGCTACTAGCTGCTGTTTCCCGTGGATGAACTGACAGCTAGCTGTTTAACTCAAAGTTTAGGGATAAAAATCGTAACTCCTTATTTGGGAGGAATGTTGCAAATACGATGATAACAAATATTTATGTAATAGTAGGCACAGTGAAATGATTTAAATACTCCTCAGTGGTGCATTTTTTAAAAAGTTTTCATATTATAGAATTCTACCGCTTTATTATACTTTGTTTGTATCATGTGACTTTGAACAGTGACATTTTCTTTTCGGTAGTTTTGGACGTCGCCGTGCTATCTAGCACTTAACTGTGAACCACAGAACAGCATGAATACTGTATAGTAGAAAAATAAGATAGTTCAGACATTGTAAACTATTTTAATAATATNGAACCACAGAACAGCATGAATACTGTATAGTAGAAAAATAAGATAGTTCAGACATTGTAAACTATTTTAATAATATAAGGGATTGTAAATTTAAACAGAATATTGTCGAATGATTTCTTACACATTTTTGAAGTGGTCGTCTAATATTTCACTGGCCATTGGTATTTTTTAAAGGAATTTAATAATCCAATTTTCAGTGATTAGTACTTTTTGCAAGTTGTGTGGATGTAATGTGTAATTACAACACGGTATTGAAAACGCATTCATGGAAGACATCAATAAACATTGTTCAATATGATTTTAATGAGCTGAAATTTTTATTTATGCAAATAAATAATAGTGTCTTATCAAATATATATTTAATATGCCAACTTTGCTTTCTCTATGCTGGACACTGATAGTATTGTTTGAAGTCCGTCTCCGCTCGGCCAACACGCTCCTGTCAACTTTCTGGTGACTCATGCGTCTGCAAGGAGATGAGCACAGCATGGAGTGACATGGTGCGTGAGTTGATCGACAGTTCACACCTGGCAGCAACGAAAACCTTCCAGAAGGTCGGAGATTGCCTCAACTTTTGAGAAACCTCTCGATGGTTGATTAGGTCATCCCTGGTCACGCGTGAATGTGGAATGATCTAGAAAGTATTACCTCAGGGACAAATACACTCCTTTACACCACCGAAGGCGTTCTTGAGAGTGCTTGGACGACGGTGACTGGAGAATGTTCCAGGTGATTCGACAAGAGATGGCAGTTGCTGGCAGCGCGGAGACAAGTGACCTGTGTGGCTGAAGCAACTGCTTGGAAAGGTCGCNCGACAAGAGATGGCAGTTGCTGGCAGCGCGGAGACAAGTGACCTGTGTGGCTGAAGCAACTGCTTGGAAAGGTCGCGGTGGGGGGGGGCACCGGAACAAGCACTGTGGTTATTGCTATCCACCTAGATGTTGAAATGGAGGTGGGAGGTCACAAGAAACTGACACACTGGTGCACTCTGAGTGATACAGAGGACTGGAATATATAATTCTTGTTAACATAACTAATTAAATTATTTAAAGACATGCCTGTAGTCATTTTGTAAATAAATTAGGAAATTAAATTTAGCTCATTAATTTAATTAAGACCTCCGCCCCTCTCAAGACTGACCACACCCAGGAACGTGTGACAGTATTAACCTCAAATTCTTTTTACTGCTAAATACACGCCTCCAAAAAGTTTTACACCACCCGTAGGTCTCATTGCTTACACATGAAGTATATTCGCTGGCACAGTAGGTACATTACAAAAATACATGCGTCAAGTCTGGCGTGGTATCTGTGTGGACAGTACATATTTCTATCTTATACTTTCTCTTGGGCCGTGAGTAACCTGGTTACCAAGACATCACAGAGGTGCAAAACATTTTTGGGGCGTTTTTTCTACTAATAAATCGTTAAATACGAACTAAAATGTTCGCTGGATATATATATATATATTTAATTATTCATATAAATATGCCAATAGAGTAGTCTTTTAATTAGTGGCAACTCAGAATGCCATTATCTTTTAGTAACTTTTGTTACCAAAATAAGTTAAGAGTGTTCATTTAGATTCCAAACGGGAGGTTTCAAAGGAGTGGTAAAACAATTGATTTTGCTTAGGGAGGATTTCAGCCTAAGATACAGCTAGCAATGCTCCTGTTTTCGCTTTACGTGGTAAAATCAAACCCTGAATAGTACCAATAAAATTTAAGACACGACACTGTAAACCCGGAAGAGTGAAAATGGAGCCAAATCATTAACTACCTGAGAAAATGGGTCCACTTGAAATTAGTTGTAATTTACTGATTGTTACAGTCGCTTAACTTCACTGATTCATAGGTTGCTTCATGGCGTTGTAAAATAGCGGATACCTGCAAAGAGATTAGTTAGATTTAAACTTTTAAAAGCTGTTTTAATGCATAATATACACACTTATTACCGAAGCATGAAGTAGTTTTACGTGGCGAAACGATTGTTGTTCGTGTGCAGTAAATTGTTTTTTGCTGAAATTTAAGTGGACAGAGTAATGTGTAGAAAGGTCGCCTTGCGAACGCGCGATGCACTATATGTTTTGGGCCGAGGTTCAAGCCCACACACCTAAAAAATTATTTATGGATTATAAATTATATTTATTTGGTTAATATAATCACATATACACTGCTGGGTATTAATATTGCAATGCCCAGAAGGACGTGACATATTACAACTATATTTATTGGACAAAATACCCATCACACTCAGATGACCTGATTACTTTTGCAGCTCAGTATGACGTACAGAACATGGAGAAATCAGTACTGTGTGGCCCCACCACGGGCAGCAACGACCGCTGCTACTCGACGCGGCGTTGAGAGGACGAGACTTTAGATGTCCCTAGGGGTATCTCCACACATGCTGCATCGATGCGATCCCAAAATTAATCCGTTGTGGTCGTGGGTGTCCTGTGGCAGGACAGTTGTCATCCGACTATGGACCAGACGTTTTCGATAGGCGAGAGATCCGGTGAACGCGCAGGCCAAGGAAGCAGTGTGACTTGGTGGTCAACTAGGAGCCGTCGGAAGATGTGCGTTACATGCAGTCGCACATTTTCCTGTTGATGTAGTGCCCTAGATTGGCCCTCAAGATGGTGGACAACAGCAGGCTGTAACACCTCCGCGATGTAACGGTTTCTGGTCAGCGCATTAGCGATGCGGACTAGGTATGGGTGGGACTGGAATCCGATCNGCCCTAGATTGGCCCTCAAGATGGTGGACAACAGCAGGCTGTAACACCTCCGCGATGTAACGGTTTCTGGTCAGCGCATTAGCGATGCGGACTAGGTATGGGTGGGACTGGAATCCGATCGCACCCCATACCTTAACTACAGCTGCTGGGGTGCTATGACGGTGCATAACGCAAGACTCGGTCAGGCGTGCGCCACGGTGCCGCCAGATGCGGATGCGGACACCGTGGTGCCGCAAGCAGAAGCGTGGCATAAAATGGCATAACATTCGTCCCTCCATGCCCAACATGCCATGCACCGTTGCAGCTGCAGGCGCCTGTGGTGAGCAGTCAGTTGCAGCCGCAGTAATGGACAACTGGGCAAGATGCACAGAGGCCCCAGACAGCGACGAACCATGCATGCGAACACAGCCTAATGTTCCACATGCCTGAACTCCTGAGTGGGTGTGTTTGACATGCCTGTGCGGTCAGTAATCGCCATGCCCACCATATGTCTGTTCTCGCGCTCGTTGGTGCGAAGGTGCTATAATTAACGTTTTGCACCTGCGCGGCCGTTGAATCTGTTATCGCGCAGTTACGAAGACTCTTTAAAACACCAGGATCCTCCTCTGCAATCACTCCACACCCTTCAGTTTACAGACGATTGGACGAAAGTGGATACCACGAACCTTCTTTGTGCACCCATGTCGTTTGCGGAATGCGATAGAACTGATATCGCAACCTTGTTACAGTTCGAACCGACCTCCGAGTCGAGGTCGCACGAAGTCGGAATAATTCCGTGTTGAGATCTCGGGCCTCGTGCTTCGGCCAAGGTGCGAATGTTTACGTAAACGTGTGGGCCACCCATGTAGTATGTGAGGTTCACATATCGTCCGCAAGGTGGCTCTTTCGTACGTACATTAACACAGTATGTGTGTGTATCAACGACAGACGCAAAACTCATGGGATATTTGAACGGATGGGGCAGAATCTCGNATTAACACAGTATGTGTGTGTATCAACGACAGACGCAAAACTCATGGGATATTTGAACGGATGGGGCAGAATCTCGTACGCCGTTGTCATGCTTGTGTTGAGTTCGGTGGCCGTCACTTTGAGCAACTCTTGTGCTGTTGACGGTCGGAAATNTACGCCGTTGTCATGCTTGTGTTGAGTTCGGTGGCCGTCACTTTGAGCAACTCTTGTGCTGTTGACGGTCGGAAATAATATCCAGAATGCCCACATGAAATTTTTTTGATTTGAAATTGAGATTTAGAGAAACTGTTGGACATTGAAGCTTGTGGTTTGTGGCATAATGTAAAGCAACTCAAAAAGACTCCTGCTTTTTATCGGTGCTCTTANTGGACATTGAAGCTTGTGGTTTGTGGCATAATGTAAAGCAACTCAAAAAGACTCCTGCTTTTTATCGGTGCTCTTCTATGTGAGCTGCTTTTGAAGCCCTACAAAATGTCTAGGCGAATCTCAATCTCTGCCCATGTGAGCACAATCATGTTTTGGGTGACGCGGCTGATAGCATTCACAATTCTACTGTGGAAGTCACCAAGGTCACTGAAATACCCAGGTTTGGCTAAGTAATTTGCATATATTTGCCCAAAGTGGGGTGTACCCTTCGATGCAAGGTAGGTAAGTAAGGGTTAACGTACCGTCGACAGCGAGGTCATTAGAGACGGAGCAAGTTGCTCAGAGAAGCAGGAATCTCGTTTGAAATCGGCCATGGCGTGGTGTAGTCNGAGGTCATTAGAGACGGAGCAAGTTGCTCAGAGAAGCAGGAATCTCGTTTGAAATCGGCCATGGCGTGGTGTAGTCGTCAGACTACTCGCCTATCACCAAAGCGAACAGGGTTCGATTCCCGGCGGGGTCACCCCCGGATTTTCGCACGTGAGAATCGTGCCGGACGATGCCGCTGGTCGGCGGGTTTTCTCGAGGATCTCCCGTTTCTCCGTTCTTGCATTCCATACTCACCTCGGCTCTCAAGATCTCGATGTTACTAGCCACCCAAATATCTTCACTCACGTCATAGGTTTTGTAGAGAAAACGAGTAACGTGACCATTTTCTTTTAACAAAATGCGCCAATTGTAACACGGGCTCAGTCAGTGTAAACCCTCCTCCGTGGTTACGCTACTGGTCACAGGTGACCGCCCCGAGACACCAGCTGTTGGGATACAGGAACTAGGCGAGGGACCACGTCCGACGTCGATTCACGCCAGATACGGCAGAACCCGTTCCACGAGACCACGGATCGCGTCCTTGAACGTTCAAGCAGGGAAGGCGGTGGACGGCTGGAATGGAATGTCAACATGTTTCCCCGAGGTGCAGCGCCAGACAGCACGCCAACACCCCGCTTTCTTCCACTCACGTTCGCCCGCTTCAAGTGGACGTCGCGTAGTGTGCACTATTCCCGGTTCCTTCACACATTTTGAATGAAACTTTTGAGTGAGCGAAGAGATTTGGGTTGTCTCTTAACATCAAAGTCTAGTGAGCCGATGAGGGTGGCATATATTTCACCTTTAAAACTTGATCTGTGATTACATGAAGTGCTGAATATATGCAAGTCGTGTGTCTATGGTCCATGTCTATGATGGGGAGAAATGTAACACCTTGATTTTCGCAGAAGTGAACCATTGTGCAACATTTGCATCATTACTGACCAATTTGTCATTTGATACCTCAGAAACAATCCCATCTTCCAAAGTAAATCGAGATTTCTGGTTGGATTCTTAGCTTTAACACAAGGAAGGGGTATGTATGTTGCTTCGAGTTTGTTGTTATTTTTGTATAATGAAGGTGAATATTGCTAAACTGTAGAATTTCTTTTAGAGTGGTTTATTTCCTTGAGATCAGCATGCATGCCTGCAGTTCTGGAGTGGTCACAGCAATCATTCCCAAGTCGTGCAGCGTATTATGATCATCCAGAGTCTGTATATTGAGGTCTTACATCATCAGCTACAAACCGAGTAAAGTTTCCAGGAACCATTCTATTTGAGTCATCGTTGTTAGTCACTGCAGCATTTCTTTTAAAATTAATAACTTCTTGATAAGAGCAGCAGAATCACTGTTCGCGCAGAATATCAATTAATCGCTTGGATGCAAAATTAAGATGAAGTTGGAACTCCAGTCTTACAATGAAATTGTAAGAGACAAGATATTGGGCGAATCTTTTGCATATTTGCTTTACCAATACTAGCTAATTTTAAGCCATCTCCTTTTTTCATTGGCAAGCATTAAGACTGGAGGGATGGAGGAAGTTCATCTAAGCAAAGCATGCAATTGCAGACTCTAATTCAGAAGATGTTGGGTAGAATACTAGATCCAGAATTACAGACTTACATTCACTNTCATTGGCAAGCATTAAGACTGGAGGGATGGAGGAAGTTCATCTAAGCATGCAATTGCAGACTCTAATTCAGAAGATGTTGGGTAGAATACTAGATCCAGAATTACAGACTTACATTCACTTCTAATTATCCTTGTAGCTGTTTCTATGACCGCACATTTTTCATCGTAAAGATTCGTACTACCTCTGTTTTGGAACTTAACCAAAACATCAGTCACATTTTCATGGAGGGTAACAACATTTGTAGTCTCATGCTTTTTCGAGAACAACGGGGCACCACGAAAATGCTCAGAGATTCTTCTCATAAACTTTTCTGAATAGGCTTATAAGTTTTCTTGTAAATGTCTTTTATCATGACCTGTAATTCATCAATATTGTTTTAGTCTGTTTTTCAAACATTTCAAATTCTTCCATAGCAATGACGAATGCAAGATTCAGCAATCAGAATATACATACTGTCATTTAGATACACCAAGCTAAACTCCCCTATCACACGATGCAGACATTATTCTAATTAAATCCTTTTTTGTAAACTTAGCACTTTATTTAGATTTAACATGTTCGTCACAAAATACACGCTTATTGTTGTATCATCCTCCATGATGTTTCTTTTAATACAGTTCCTTAATTAAACCGTAAGCACAGTATTTCACTAATTTTATGGCATAAGTACTCCAACTGTTTAAGAATAGTGATTATGATTACCCTATGAACGCTATAAACTGCCAGTGTCCATTATCCTTCGCGAAAGTTAAACAAACGAGATATATGTAAGGCATGTATTAAGCTCGTTGCAATCCGTCATAAAGAAACGTTCTACATAAGACAGGACACGAGTGTAGAGAACTACTGCAACACGCCAGCACGAAACCACAACTGATATTGTCGACAATGTTACAATAATTGTCTGCGATCTATCTCCTCGCTCCACGGCCCGTGACTGCGAGTCTGTTTCCTTGATGCCGGTGTTCTGATTTTTTTCTNGCTGCGAGCCTGTTTCCTTGATGCCGGTGTTCTGATTTTTTTTCTGCGGAGGAAAAAAATAAACCATGTAAATATGAAAGTGTGTTAGCAACGCCAGTCATTAAACTCAAAACTATGCTTGAGGCGACACCCTACAGATAGGCAGTCCTACACCCATGCTCCACATTACTATTTTTAGGGATATAGTTTATTGCGTAGTTTCGTTTCTAGGGGTTCTGGGGAATATCACCCCCACCATCCCTTTTCCTGGAGTTGCCATTAACAGAGCGGGACACACAGAAAAAACGGAAAATAATTAAAGGTGATTGGGGAAAGGGATCCGGTCATGGCACTTGCCTCTAAGTGATTTCTGGAGACCACGGAAAGCCAAATTCAGTATGTCGGAATCAAAAATTCAGCATGGATCATCCGGAGTGTGGGTCCAGTGTTTTACCGCTTTACTAGTTAAATCGGTTCCCCGTGCTGCTAAAGCTAATTTCTTAACAAATAACGATCCAATATTACATTTGTGTGTGGTTAGTTAAGCACTTTTATTAATTTTTAAAATTTTGGAGAATTTTTATACATCACATGAAATTTTGCGTTCTTCAAATTTACGTAGTCATATTTTTGGTTGTAAGATACAAAGTTCTTAAATTATTAATATTGTTGATTTTTTACGGCTTTTCAAGTAAAACTCTCGGGAAAATAAAATTGTTGGGTGGATTTTTGAATATCTTCTATATTTAAAAGGAAATATTATGTGCTTCAATTTTTCTCTTTACACTTTTGGTTGTAAGACATGCCGTTTTCAAATAATAAATTTTAAAAATATTTTTTTGGGCAAATTCTAGGAAAACGAATAAAAATTATGAGTGGGTTTTCTGATTTTGGATATATTGTAGGAAATGTTGTGTTTTTTAATTTTAGTCTTCGCATTTTTGGTCGCAAGACATACCGTTCTCGAATTATTTATTTAAAAAAAAATAAAAAAAAATAAAGGGACAAATATTGAAAAAATGAATAGAACTTAAATGTGGATTTTTTCCTAATTTTGTACATGTTACAGGCAATTTTGTGTTCTTTAATGTTTGTCTTCACATTCTTTGTCGTAAGATGCACCGTTTTTTACTTATTAATTTTCTTAGCATTTTTCCGGAACCTATCCCGGGAAAACAGCAAGAAAAGTTGATTGGATTTCGGAGGATTTTCGATATGTTAATCTGCAAATTTTCTTGTAAAAAAACCTTTTCTTGCAATTTCGTCCATAAATCTATCACATTTTTTCATAAACTGACTGGACTATTTTAGAAGCAATACTACACATTTATGGGGGGAAAGTGTGGCGTAAGTTTTAATAGAGGGCCCTGGAGTATTTTTACATGTACCCGACTCACAAATTCTGAGAAACAGCGCATTGAAATAAACCGCTTTTAGTTAAGTTGGAGTGCTCCGAAATTGTGTTTCTAATGTGCGTGATGTCATGGAAGTTCTCGACAGTCTTTGCCTGAAATGGGTGATATTTTCGTAAATCATCACATTGGGCGCACGTTTAATAATTATAAAAAGAACGTGTATTTTATACACTTTGCAACGTATTTCAAGTACAAGATAGGTGGGCACCATAGTGCCTGACAAACCCAAATGACATAAAAATACAATATTTTACGTTTCGTGACCTCAGCATGAACAGGAGGTGTAAACGAGTACCATTTTGAGTATTGCTGATTGGAATAAAAAAGTTGCTCTTTACAAGATAAAATTAAGAATTATTTAATTATATTGCAGCTCTTTTAAAAAACTCTCCATTCTGTTCTAAACGCGAATAAGCTGTGACAAAATTCTAATATAATAATAATAGTAATAATATAGAAGACATTATGTTTTAAAGAACAGTTTCGAATCCAAGTAACATGTTTATATTTTTAGTTCTTTATCAGGCCTATTTATTTAAGCCCCACGCGCGAATCCACGATGAAATCAGCTCTTATTCCGCCATGAAATGGTTCATGAAGTCAGCAAGAAAACAAACCGCATCACATGGTGCTGGGAGCAAAGTTCACTATTCAGCATTATCACGCAATGTTTATTGGGAGTTCCTGTGTTTAAGTTCATTACTGATTTAGCAGCGGCCGTAGGTTCACGTTTTTGCCACGGATAAACCACACAAATAGCGTGTGTTTCTGGCGATGGTTTCTCGGGGAATTCATCCGCTTATTTACTCTACCGCTCACGTCCGAGATCACGGCTGGACGTGCGTACTGAGTATGAGAAACCACAGATGACTCATTTCCTGGACTGGAATGCCAAAAGTTCACGGTGGCAGTACCATAGGTTAATTAGTTAATCACTTCAAACAGTTCCACAGAAATCAGTCGTGTTGAGGAATATTTTTTCTAAAATACATAGCAAGTGAATTTAACTCGACGTATACCTGACGGATAACACAAAAACTTAAACTAGTTTCACCTTGTGCAGTGTTTACGAGTACAGTAAACATGTTTTATTATTATTAAATTACAGTCATAACATTACAATACCATGAAAAAGAAAAACACCCAAGACTGCCAGGCACAACGATACTGAAGGCTTGCATTATTTAATATTTTAGATATTTTAACATAATAAATTGAATGTGTAATTGCCCTTCAAATAACAGCCTAGAAGTAAATAGTTTATATTAATTACGTTTCAGATTGCTTGTAGGCCTATTTGAGTATGTTATTGACAGTCATTTCACAATGCGTGATTTTTAAAAATACAACCTGTATTATATCGATGGTGTGTTACCATTTGCCAGATGCAAGTTAAATCACAATTTTAGGACACGGAGTAGCATTTAGCAAGAAAGTAGCTGTGTTTAAGGTCACTCCTCTTTCTCATTCTTGTGTTCCCTCAAGTTTCTCTTCTGAATTCACATTCTACTGTCCTTCACATCAGTTGAGGCTCCAAGCGTGGAAGTAGTGAGATCGCTCGTGATATCGTAATGAAGTCTAGAAAAGTTCCAGTAGTGTAAGAAGATTACAATCAACAAAAATAACAGAAAGCTGCGAGCAATAAAAAAAATATGCTGCGTTCTATCATAATGTAATCCACATAGAAAAAACAATAACAGACTGCAGTCGAAAATAAAAGCAATCAAATAAAAAAAAGCCACTCTTATCGTGGAAGTTGTTGTGTGGACCCATAAAAAATTCCGCTTAAGAACTACTTTTTTTTTCATATATATCTCAATTTTAAATAATTTGACTGATTGTACGTCCAAGCGGAATAAAACACTACTGAGTATAATTATAAAAATGGAAACTCTATTTAAAAAAAAAAAAAGCTTTTTTGGAGCAGGCATAGTATTTCAGGACAGTACAAGTCTACGACATCCCTTTTAGAGGCATTGCAAACGTCCACTCCACTATTCATAGTTGCTAAATACGATGAGTAGATTGTACATTTTTCTTTCACTGCGAATCGTGGAACTAAAGTGAGAGGCAGCAAGTGAGCCTGATATCAACGCTGCCATGACCAACGGATATCAACGGAACTTTTCCACGAAGTGTGCGTATGCCAGCTGTTGACCTGATGATGATATTGTAGCAAACAGTGCAACAAAGTTGTATCTGCATCTTCAAGTCCAGTAAACAAGTCCAAAGTTATCAGTACAACAAGAAAATATTTGTTCAGAGCATTTACGCACTAGGTATCTTCCGGAGGTTCGGTTGATTCATGCTAAGGCGAAGATAATAGTTGGAAACACAATGAAAAATTATATACTTGTGAGACTCTTCATACTGGAATAAAAACAAGAAGTCTTGATAGGCACTAATTGTCATTAAAATTAATTGCGTTAATGACGTTAAAAAATAACAGCTACTTGAAAATCAATTTTTCTAACTTTTGTAAGTAATGTAATCATACAATTAATGAGGGGAAACGCAGGGTATAAAATATATACATATGCTGAAATTGCTATTAAAGTAAGTATTGCTTAGAACTACAGAATTAATAATGCAATCGAGTTTTTGTTAACAAACAATTGATTTCTTACTTAAAGACGTTTGTGTTGGGATAAAAAAAAAGTGTATCCTCCGGGCCGGATTTGAACCAGCGACCTATGGATTTCCATTTAGTAACAATCTACAGTCCACCGCTCTACCAACTGAGCTACCAGAGGAGCTACTGGACATTTGCGCTCCGGTATGTGTTATAAGTGGATCGGTGAAAGTAGACCACCGACCGGTAAGATACTGGCAGTGAAGGTTGTATTTACCCTTAAGCTCAAAGCACTTCTGTAGGACTGTGGTTTTGTAACCATTACAACTTCCCGTAAATGTAGATAATTTTCATACATTATTATGTTTGCGACTTTAATAATACAGTGAGAATGCTTAGAAAGAATTACTAATGTGATAATTAATTGTGCTTAAACTTAGCTTTCTAGGTACGCCACTCGTCCACGTATACTTTCTCAAGGGGAGGTTACAATTCAGCTTTTCCTCTGGTAGCTCAGTTGGTAGAGCGGGGGATTTTAGATCGATACAAAATGGTATTCAGTAGCTCGCTGGTTCAAATCCGCCGGAGGAGCACGCTTCTTTTTTTGTCATCCCAACACAGACGTCTTTAAGTAAGACATCAATTGTTTGTCAGCAAAAACTCACTTTCATTATTAATTCTGTTGTTAGAAGCAATAATTACTTTAATAATAGTTTCAGCATATATTTTATACACTGCTTTTACCCTTGATAATTGTGTGCTAATTGTGACTAATACTAGGATAAAATTACTTCACGATATAATAAATGCATTATAGTTTACGGCAATGGTATCCTTTTGTCATAATTAAATACTTATTAATAATTGTAAGTGGCCAGGGCGCTTGCCTCCCATCGACTCGCCCTTCAAGTGTTTTCACAGCAGGCGTTTTATATTTTTACTTATGATTTGTTTTTAGACTCTGAGCTTTATTAGTTACACATGCGAGTCCATAGGCGCACCGTCTTCTGGGAAGTCGGAAAAGGAAAAAGCCCAGCGAGGGGTGGATAGTACGCCTAAAAATTTTCACTGTGACCAAACCCACGTCTATTTCAATCTTGTCACACTCTCTCCTTGTCTTACTGTGTGTTGTAAGTTTGTGCCGTGAGTTTACATACGAATGTAACAGTTATTTTAATGTAGGCCAAGGTTTCAAATTACTTATGTTTAGAAAAGAATGACGTAAGGAATAATTTACCGTAAGTAATGAATACTTATTACAAGCTGAAGTAGTGAATCACCACTCTATGAATCTATAAACTCAGGGTAGCAATGCCCCTACTAGCTGGCAGGGGGAAGGGGCTATTATCCCCTTCTCCCTCATTTTAACCGGTTTTCGATCATAGAAACAGCCTATACGAGTATTTTTCCTAATAAGCACTAAACGATTACACCAATCTTTAAAAAATATATATTTGTGGCTTTTTAATTTTTTTACTTTTTTGACCCTTTGAATTACTAATATTTTAAGCTCTATTTTAATAGAGGTATATTAGAGGGAAAATTAAACACTATCGCAAACATTTATATTGTCATGTGGAAATAACGTTAAAAGATACACTCATGAACAGTTGAATTAAATATCCCTGTCTAGTAACATGTAACACTAACGTGCTGATGATGGCGGTGATGCGACGTGGCACGGACTCCACAATGTCACCGGAAGCGGTCGGGAGCCATACTGACCCATGACTGCTGCATAACTCCCCACAATACACGCAGTGTACAACCCTCGTAACAGCATTACAGATGTGTTCGACAGGATTGAGGTCGGGTGACCTGGCGGGCCAGGTAAGCTACCTCAAGTCCGTGCAGTGTTCATCCAACCACTCAGTCACAATAAGAGATCGGTGGTCCGGTGCATTGACTTACTCGCTGCTGGCACAGCCTCCTGCAGGGTGCTCTAGGCGCATATATGGGTGCACATGAGATGCCAGCAGGTCCCTGAATCGTTCGCTGGTGAGGAATGGTGGCATGTTTACCAGGGAATCAATTTCATCCCACGTAAACAGTTCATCTACGAGGTTACCACAACTGATCAGAACTATTGCTTGCTGACACGAAGGATTTATCGCTTCATGTTCTTGGCGAAGCATTTGTACCTTGCCATCGGCGTGTACAAAAGTGAACCTCAGCTCATCCGTCCAGGTGACCTTTTCCCGTGGGTCGAGGATCCAATGGCGGTGTTCCCGCAACCACGTTAACCGTTGGACCTTGTGTAGTGTGTTGAGCAGAGGTAATATTGTGGGACGATGTCTTCTGTACTCTATAGCGAGGAGATAGTTCTGGATGGCTGCTCACAGGTCGTTGTGGTCAATAATTGAGTTGGCGAGAGATCTACTGCACTGTGGACTGTCTAGTCGCTGTTACCAATCGCGATACGTTATACAACACGACAGTTGTCCCTGGCGGCGATAATTTTACCTGAATCCATAACTCACGGTACACTATTAACACGGTGTCCCGTTCTACTGTAGGTCCTGCACGACTTCGGAGATGGAGTGCCTCATACTTCTGGACCCAACTATCTGGCCACGATAAAATGAGTTGAGATCCTATTTCTTCCCCATTGTGTGTTTGAATTTTAACTCAGTCAGTATACGGCCTGACGACATTTACGTCGTGCGTTGCTGGGCACTATTCTATTCGAGGGGGCGACCACAGTTCAATTTCACCATCACGGCAGGGGTCTCTAATTAAACTACACATGAGTGCATGTTTTAAAATTACGGCATTTGTGGATTCCTATTTTCTCTCAGTGGCTGTGCCACGAGCATTTGGCCGGTAATCTGCTGACGGAGAACGATGTATTTTCCCTGAACCAACACGGGGTTTATATTGCTGTTTATCCTATTCCAAGAAATGTTTGAGTAATTTAAAAACAACGATGCACATGTCATACTTGGAACTCTACTTTTATATTGTTGAATGAGAATACGACGTAGATATATATGCGAAGAACGTTAAAAACATCTTAATCTCTACGTTATATCACAAAAAAACAAGTTGTTAATTGATCCTTTTTAAATGAAACATTTATTCACATGATATTCTTTGGAAAATTGTTTTCATAATCACAATTCGTTCCCACCAGAAATCACGTATAAAAAGATGCATTTTCGAAATTTAATTTTATAACATTTTTGTATTTCTTAAATTAAAATACAAATATAATAACAGATTATGCATTTTTTAGATTTTAGGAGAAATATAATATATTCTGTTGTATTAGTACTTAGTACTTGAACTTACAAAAACGACTGTTTTACTTCCCACATTCTGAATAGGACTAATAAACATTTTTATGTGTAATTTTTAAAAGCTTAAATATATTACTAGAAAGTATTCAACATATAAAGTTATAAACGCAGTTTTTTTATTTTTTTATTTCCTCTTATAGATGTCTGCACTGAGGCACATCGAAATTCAATTCTTCTTCACGTGTGATATCTGCGTGCCTGTGGCCGGGTAATATTACATCTACTAGTACAATTGGCTGTATTTTCCTGAAAAATGTCACGAAACATTAATTAACCTTCCGGTGACTTCGGCTAGGCTAATACAGCATGCTTCAGAAAAGTGTGCACAAATGAAACTGGGGGAATATTTTTTAGATAAGGAACGTGTGTCCGCGAGGCCAGCTAAAGGAGATATGGACGTAAACATGCGGGTCATCCATGATGTGTGTGTGGTTCACTTATCGCCCACAGCACGTGCGTTTATCAACGACAGACACAACACACATGTTGATATTTGAACGGGTGCGGCAGAATCTCTCGTACGCCGTTCTCATGCTGTGGCGTTGAGGTCGGCGGTCGTCGCTTTGAGCAACTGCTGTGAGGTGCGAACTGATACGTAAACAGCGGTCCGTCAATGGAATGGTCCTGTACAATGACACTTGCCACGCAATACACGCAATGTCANACTGATACGTAAACAGCGGTCCGTCAATGGAATGGTCCTGTACAATGACACTTGCCACGCAATACACGCAATGTCGCTGGCTTCGCGCACCACACGTTCCCAGTCTCTAAACGTTCCGTGGTGCGGCCCCTACTCCCAGTTTCATTCTTGCACGCGTTTACTGAAACATCCCGTATAAGAAATTCTCGGATCAGATTCTGCGGGCACGTTTCGCGTGTCTTTCAGATAGAAAGATAATTAAACTTCACGGCTTCAAACGCGCCACTGCGAGTCATTCCTGACTCAGATTCTTACGCAGAACAGACAAGCAGTTTAGGTATTTATTCCCAATAACAAATCATTGGAGTGTTCAACTCAATGCAACGTTTAAATGTGGTTTTTAAAAGCGGGCTCATTAAATACCCGACGTATGTCCAAAGTCTAATAGGGCAGCAGATTGAATACAAAGCAGAGGTTTCATCTAAAAAAAAAAAGTAAAAACTCAACTACGGCTTACGGAGTGNGGGCAGCAGATTGAATACAAAGCAGAGGTTTCATCTAAAAAAAAAAAGTAAAAACTCAACTACGGCTTACGGAGTGTTCGAATCCGAATCTGTAAATGTGGCAATATGAATTCAGTACAGAGAGGAGACAAAATGAACACGGTGAAGGTCAACACTCTGCGTCAGCTGTGGGGTCACCGAAAGTGAGTGTCATGACTCCGTAGATTATTCTAAAGCTACTCGAGGTTACCTGCGGTTTCAACTCAGCTGTAAAGTGCTCGTGAAAACAGATATGATCATATGGTGTTTAGCTGGTGGCCAATCTTGTTCTATGAGATAATACGAGGTTATGGAATATTACTGGGGTCTATGTTGAGACGTATAATCTTTTCCATATTACACTGTGGCACTGTTTTCAGTTATACGAGCTACATAATTGCGTGTAAGGTTAAATGACCGTCATGCAGCGTGTTCTCGTGGCAGGTACGTTATTGTTCTGGGAACCTTTTTTGTCCAAGGTCCATACGTGTCTCTGCCCAGCTGCCGAAGGACTCTGAACCCTGGTGAGATTAAACTTGTTCCAGTTTCCGTACTGATAGACTCACGTGAAGGTCGACAGGAAGTCAGGAGGTTATAAATGCACGCAAACAGTTTTCGTAATCAATCCATTTCCAAAAACGAGGGGCCTCGGTGGTGTAGAGGTTATATCGCTCGCCTCCTACCTAGGTGAACCGGGTTAGATTTGCAACGGGGTCGCACCCGTATTTTCGCATGTGGGAATCGTGCCGGACGATGCCACTGGTAGGCGGGTTTTCTCGGAGATCTCCAGTCTATCCCGCCCTTGCATTCCGGCGCTGCTCCATTCTCGTCTCATTTAGCCCTCATCTGCTCTCAAGACCTCGATTTTAAGAGCCACCTAAATCGCTCCACTCCATTTAAAGTACGGGGCAGCGTTTCCGATAGCGAATTTATTTACGGCGTACTAAAACTTGAAGATTACGAAATCGAATGAGCCCATCTCCATTAAGACGCTTTAGTCGAACCCCTACTGCGCTGCTTTCTCAGCAAACATTTTTTCTTAAACGAGCTGTCTTGTGAATATATCCCAAAAACACTTAGACCAGTACTATTTTAATAGCTACATAATGGCCATGCGTTGTGACGGTGTTTCCACAATCTACAATAATTTCGTAACTACCATCTATGAATGCGAAAACAGCCGTATAAGTAAGGACTGGGAAATATAGCGAATTTCTTTTAGGACAAGGCAATCTGACCTTCTGCTATGTTTACGATTGGGCCATAATTTATTACACAAACCCAGGATTAATACTGAGTCATTAAAAGACCTGCAAGGAACCAAGTCCCAAATTCCATGCCACCTGACCTGTAGTAAAATTGGCTACCCACTAGGTAAGCAACCAATGAAAAAATAGCGAAGGTTCGAAAATACATAATACAGGATGAGTATAAAAGAATTCCTCAACTTTGAAGGTGTATAATATTAAAACCAAACAACCTACAACCTTGATTGGCCAATCAAATGAACCGTAGAACCGTGAAGTTTATTTACCATACATTTATTAATGTTCAATGTGACCACCACGAGCGGACCGAACGAAATCTACGGGATAATCAAACTCGCTCCACACTCTTGTCTGCATGCCCGGTGTTACGGTTTGGATGGCGTCCGTAATTTTCGTTTTGAGGTCGTCAATGTTAGCCGGCAATGGTGGACGAAANCGGTTTGGATGGCGTCCGTAATTTTCGTTTTGAGGTCGTCAATGTTAGCCGGCAATGGTGGACGAAACACTTGATACTTTATGTACTCCCATATAAAATAATCGCACGGGGTAAGATCCGGGTTTCTTGGGGGCCAGTGATGAAGAGCCTGGTCACCAGCTGCTCCTCGACCAATCCAGCGTTGCGGCAACGTCTCGTTCAGGAATCCGCGAACAGCTAGGTGCCAATGGGGTGGCGCACCATAAAGGAAGCATCAGACCGTCCCCTTCACATTGACGTGTCGAATGCGAGTTCGCTACCCCCTCACCACCTCAAACCGAGAGTTACGAACGCCATCCTAACCGTAACACCGGACATGCTGACAAGAGCGTGGAACGAGTTTGATAATCGCGTAGATGTCGTTCGGGCCGCTCATGGTGGTCACATTGAACATTTATGAATGTACAGTAAACAAACTTCACGGTTCCACGGTTCATTTGATTGGTCAATCAAGGTTGTAGTTTGTTTGGCTTTGATATCATAGACCTTCAAAGTTGGAGTATTATTTTATGCTCATCATGTATAGTGGAGTCTATCCTTCATGCCGTCGAATTCGCGAAAATTTTCTGCCCTTAAGTATAAGCAATGCTCCATCAGTCTTGAAAACAAGTTTAGGCCTATTTAAATTTTTGGCAGTATGCACACTTACCATGGTTGTTGTCCGAATGTCGGCATGTTCACAAATGCTTAACAAGTATTGACAGTGAATTTATCTTCGATAAGTTTTCTAGAAGAAAAGACCGTTTCAGTTTGTAGTTTACTTACGCATTATAGTTTGTCGTTCTGTTTAGTGGTAAATTTCGGAGCGAGTTAGGTATATGTAAATTAGACGTGTAGAAATGGTTTGAATTAAAAATGGCGTGCATATGTACAATTATAAAAATTTGGTTTTTCAAGTCCGTTTTTATTTAATCCGGCATTTCATTTGTTAGATGTGTTCAAAATAGCACAGTGTTTTGAAGAACAATTAATGCTAAAAGCAACATATGTGCAATGTGCGATAAATGTGAGTAATATTGTAATCAAAACCGGTGATCGTTTGCATTTCTCTGAATTGTTCTGAGCAAAACTCATTGCGCGGAAAATTATTTTATTTTTATGAATACACGGGCCGGATACTTGGTAAGTATATTTTTTATGTCATTGTTATTTTTTGCTACAGTTCCCACAGATCAGGATATATAAATGCAACACCGAGTAGACTATCCTACGTTCATCGCTCTTGTTGCCGCTTTTATACATAACAACAGTCGTGTTTGAATAGCGTGTCGTTACGAGTCAGCTGTTCAGAACGTCGACTGGCATTCCTTTGGCAACAACACAGAGAGAACAAGAGAAATGGACCTATTGTTGCGTGGTTGTGAAACATTTGCACTCACATGACGTATTAGTTTTACGTAGTCCGGGACGTCTCAGCAAAACGAAATAAGAAAATAATATCGATGAGTAAACCAACTTGCCTTCTTCTAGACCAGCGTTTCCTAACCTTTTTCAGCCGCGGACCCCTAGGGAATCAAGCACAATTTTCAAGGACACCTGCGCCCGCTGGAGCAAGTTTGTCGTGCTAAGTAAGCGTAGCGATTACGAGACTTTTGATGGCATTTATTTATTATTGTTAAATGGTCCAGAGATGAGACTGCGGACCCCCAGGGGTCCGCGGACCTAAGGTTAAGAAACACTGGTCTAGTCTATGGGCTGGTCAGTTATGGTGCGTATCTGAACCGTTAGATTCGAGCTGCTCTTTCACTAAGAACATAATAATGTTTTGTAGATATTTACATTTAAAAAAATCAAACACTTTTTTTTAACTCCCTTTGTCTATGACATTTAGGTCTTTGCAGTCAGTCACGTATTAGTTTTATAATGAAAGTAACAACGACGAGGCTAGAATCATTACCACACTTGATTGGATTACTCTTTATAATGTATTGATCTTTTTTTCATGAAGTTATTATTACTACCGATTTCGTGCTGAAAGGCTTATCACGGGGCAGCTTACAAACCGAGATAATCTGACTCACAAGCAAAGTGCCGCGCCCAGTGACCTACCCGGGAGTCGAACCCACAACTTTGTGATCCGAAGCTAACGCCTCCTGCGCAGTGTACTTCTGCATTCGAAGGTAGAGGGATATTAAGCGTTTACATCATTGGCCAGGGCGTCTCGCTTAACTGAGGAGCAAGAGTTGCCGGCCTCGATTCCCGGCTGGGCCGGGTATATTTTCTCAAGCCATGGACTTCTGCGTTGTACTATCGCCAGGCAAGGCAACGGGAAACCACTGCGGAATCAGGCCGCGTTGCCAAAATTAGGCATGCCGCGTATTCCGTCCATCAAGCGACTTGACAAGAGTCGCGAAACTCGTAAAGTAACTCAAATGACACCAAGAGTAGGAACTTTGGGGAAGGGGGTAGAGGACCATTGGCTCCTGCTGATAGTTGTCAGAGGGGACTAAGGGTGGCCAAGGTTTAAAACACTACAAGAATGGTCTTATATATGTATGTATATATATATATATCACACATTAACTCAATATGTTAGTTTATATGGAAGGATGCGTTTCATTGAACAATTTTCCCATCAGCTCACGAGAATAGGAGAGACTGTTTTCTACATATTTTGAGCTGATGATTAAGGATGAATGATTGCCTATGTTCAGAAAGCATTCTTCAGTAACCGAAGCTACGCCGATTTATCTACAGGGCTTACATTTCACGATTTACATCTGCTAGGTGATGTAGTAATTCTTAATTTTAAGACTAGTACAAGCTGGTACTATTCATAAAGAATTACATTTCTTGTATTTGCATACTGATCACTGTGACAGCGCTCTTAATGAATTATTTTCATAAATCTTGATTTCAAGAACATCATAATGTCAGGATTGATAGCTAATAAAAACAGTAATGGAAATAGGTTTGCATTAAATTATTTAACATGAAATCACGGCTGAGGGTGGTCATCTTTGTTTGGATTGTCTCATCCCCCTCACTCCCCTCTAATGAGATTAAGTTAATTCTGCGTTGCACGGCATCACCATCATTTTGTATAACAATTTTCTCGCAGCCGTTTCATATGCATCAATCGCTTCATGATCGATAAAAGTCAGTAACATGATTGTAACTGTAAACTTCTTATTGTAATGGGAATAAACAAAAAGCAGCGAAAGTGGCACTGGTAATTATGGGAATCTATCATTGGCACACCATAGAGTTCATGTCCACTAACTGTTGCATGTCTCTGAAAAAAGAAAGCGATCCCTTATCTAGAACGTTAGTGGCGATGGGGCACTTGATGCGCGTGGCAATGACGCCCTTATCGCCCCCGCGCTTCTCGGCCTTAAACGCGGAAGAAAAGCTCCAGGTAAGCTAGAGCCTTAGGGGCGCTGTCTAGGGTGGGACCGGCTCAGCGACATATAAACGATTTTAGGTGAAACTATTTTAGGCGTGTCTAGGCCACCTTTCACGATATCGCTTTCAAACATAAAATAATGTTGCCCTTTGAAGCGAAGAACCACGCTACAAGAGAGCAAGTAAGGGTCGATTAATAAGAGTTTGTGTTTTTGTATGTTTTTTGAGTCTATAAATCGTAATTAATCCGCAATTTTCATGGTAACAAAACTTTTTGTAGAAATAAGGCCGGGTAAATATGGACATATCACACAGTTCCGGGTGCGAGCCTCGAAAGTCAAACATGCACGTGCCAGTTTTTTTACAGACACTTAGGTTAATATAATCGAAGGAATTCCACAGATGTTAATGAGTGTATGTAGTGTATTCACGAGTTCTTCACATTTTTTGAACGAAACCTTTGAAAAATCACTCCATGTATAACGTGTTTGGTTGTTTCCTAAATAGCCTATGTCATGTATGACAAGCATTCTATTATAGTCCTGTTAACATAAAAGTACAATTTTTTTTTTGTAAATTGAACTTTTACTTAAACATTGTCTCTATTTTATAATAAATAATTTGTTATTAATATGAATAAAAACAGAGAGGAAATGTGTGTGTTGGTAATGCCGAACAAGAAACAGTTCTTATGCAAAATAATATTACATTCAGTGCGCACAAATGTGGTGCGTTGTCCCTTTCGTGTAATTTTTTTGACTCGGTTAAACTTTGTTTGCACGAAGCGGAGGAATATCCTGAAAGTAGAACTTTAGCAGGACTTTATAAAAGTCGGAAGTAACCGTGAATGGAGTATGTATACGTAGTAAATGAAGAAGGGCTGTCTTTTGACATGTGTGATCATGAAAGTGCAAGCAAGGTAACTCTATGTTCGTAAATCCGCCGCATACACGAATGGGTAGTTGATGGGAACCTAAGTCCTGCAGGCCACAACGGGCAGGTAGGTAAGATGCCAGCTTCCCTGATAGGAGTGACTTCACCCTGCCATTTTCCATTCCCCGTGATGCGGTTTAATCAGGTCGAGGGGACCCCACGTCCCTCCCCGGTTAACGCGATTCCTTGGAGAGAGAGCCGCGCGCTTTGGCCGCAGCATCCCACAGGAGCGTCTGCCTGCCTGCGGCGCGCATGCCCCGATGACCCCGCGGTCAATCAGGTCGTCGTGAGAAAGGGGTGGGATGGGAAGGGGGGCTATCAGTGTCGGCCATCGTGGAGGAGAACCGGGGAAAATGAGGTCTGGTGGCTGCAAATAACTTCATGACCGCACGTGCGAGTGAAGGAAGTTTCCCACAGCCGAAGAGAACTTCAATGAGGATTGTATCACTTTATAATTGTTAAATATGTCAGATTTCAATCCAAGAAACAATTATTATATTTATAATTTTTTGCTTTCATCACAAGTAGTTTCTAATAATTTTGTAATAATATTTCCTGAAATTCTGATTTTCAAAGGATTATCTAACAGTAATTTTGCCTGATTAGAATAATCATCTGTAAATAAAGAAACATTATCTCCCCCTATCACGATAAAAATGTGTCCTGTGTTAACAGCGCCACGGTGGTGTAGCGGCTAGACTGTTCGCTTCCCACCAAGGCGAACAGGGTTCAATTCCAGTTGGGGCCGTCCCCGGACTTTAACACGTGGGAATCGTGCCGGGCGATGCCGCTGGTCGGCGGCCTTTACTCGGGGACCTCCCGTTTCCCCCGCCCTTGCATTCCGGCGCTGCTCTATACTCACCTCACCTCGCTCTCATTGGCTCTCAAGATCTCGATGTTAAGAGACGCCCAAATCTCTTCACTCACTCACTCCTGCATTATTTCCAGTACATATACTCCAAGTGAGCTCACTGGAATTTTCTGAGTAGCTGCAGCGTTGCTAGTAATGTTTGTGTAATTACTTTTTCGTAAAATATCATTTTACCTAAACTATGTTCTCCTTACAAGCTTTGATTCTTTTTTTTTAATGATATTGAATATTTAAGCATTATGATGAATTCTATACATAGTCCCTGCCTCTTTCCACGCCATCCCATATAACATTATAAAATTATTCTTGTAGAACGTAGGCTCGTATGTATAAAACGTGGGCTACAATAGTGAAACCCGTCCACATGCATTCTGGCCTTCATATTCCGTATCCCGGCCTCCTCGTTTCAACCTTCATCTTTTAAAACTACGTTTGAGAAAGCGGAGCGGAGAGACTCCATTTCAAAATCGTATTGTATCCCAGTATGCATATTTTCACGCGAGCTACAGGTTTGACAAAGGGTAAGTAGTTCCTCCCACCCGCACACAAATTCACCAAAAGATAGCCGATTATTATTAGAATAAGGGCGTGAGTGAGCGTAACTACCTTTTTGTTAGGAATTTTGTCACTTTTCCATGTTTCCATGTTTGGGTGCTGATTTCGATGGGAGGTACGCCAAACCAGCAATGATCTTAGCAAGTCTGGGAACATTTCGAAGATCAGTCCGGGTACATCTGCATGAATATAGACGCACCTAACGCATCTCGTACTGCAACACGCACCTGTGTCCGTAAAGTGAGCGAAGAGTTCTGGGTGGCTCTAAACATCGAGCTCAGCCGATGAGGGTGAGGCGAGGTGAGTGTGGGCGGGGGAAACGGGATATCCCCGAGAAAACCTGCCGACCAGCGGCATCGTCAGGCACAATTCCCATATGCGAAAATCCGGGAGCGACCCCGCCGGGAATCGAGCCCGGCTCGCCTAGGTGGGATGCGAGTAGTCTAACCACTACACCACCGCGGCTCCCCTGCGTGCGTAAAGTAT
This sequence comes from Clitarchus hookeri, assembly GCA_002778355.1. NCBI lineage: Eukaryota > Metazoa > Arthropoda > Insecta > Phasmatodea > Phasmatidae > Clitarchus > Clitarchus hookeri. The sequence goes on from NQII01000666.1 coordinate 414,876, forward strand.
CCGTACGCAACCATCTTGTGTTACGGGAATGGTCTGCTGCTGAAATTTATTCAGTGTCATATCAAAGAAACCAATTAATGTAGATGTGCGGGTTGAGGTTTGTTGGATGTAGGCCATATTCCTCAGACGATGCAGTAAGATGTGGCCTAATTTGAAATAAATAATATATATCCATCAAAATAAAATATTTTGGAACGGCAACTTTTTCGTTACCATTAATTTAGCTGCAAAAACATTATCCCCAGTAATTTATTCCCTGTGATACCGAGCAAGGCACCACAGTGGTAAACCTTCCAGGCCGCACTCGGGAGGACCTGTGTTCGCATCCCACTCAGGCCATCCTGATTTAGGTTTTACATGGTTTTCCGAAATCACTCCAGGTGAGTGCTGGGATGGTTCCTTACAGCAGGCCAACCCCGCTCCTGCTTCNTTACATGGTTTTCCGAAATCACTCCAGGTGAGTGCTGGGATGGTTCCTTACAGCAGGCCAACCCCGCTCCTGCTTCTCTGAGCAACTTGCTCCGTCTCTCATGACCTTTCTGTGAACGAGGCGTTCTGCCCTCCATGCTGTTCACGGTAAACTGAGAATTTTCGAAAACCTTGCTCAAGATATACTTGTATGCACAGTGTGTATTCTCCCACCATACGTGCCCTGGGCCTGATCACTTTATTCATGCGCGAGCCAATTGAAAAAGTGAAATTATTAAAAAGTAAGTAGTGTATTTTACAAATTTGTTTATTCTTGAACTTATGTTNTACATGGTTTTCCGAAACCACTCCAGGTGAGTGCTGGGATGGTTCCTTACAGCAGGCCAACCCCGCTCCTGCTTCCCTGAGCAACTTGCTCCGTCTCTGATGACCTTTCTGTGAACGAGGCGTTCTGCCCTCCATGCTGTTCACGGTAAACTGAGAATTTTCGAAAACCTTGCTCAAGATATACTTGTATGCACAGTGTGTATTCTCCCACCATACGTGCCCTGGGCCTGATCACTTTATTCATGCGTGAGCCAATTGAAAAAGTGAAATTATTAAAAAGTAAGTAGTGTATTTTACAAATTTGTTTATTCTTGAACTTATGTTNGAGCCAATTGAAAAAGTGAAATTATTAAAAAGTAAGTAGTGTATTTTACAAATTTGTTTATTCTTGAACTTATGTTCATTAAAAGAAAAAAGAAAAAGAAAGCAAAATAAATTATCTCGGCATTAACCAATACTTTCCTTTCACTTTAAATTCAGTGTTAAAACATGGAACTACTTTTCCTCCGTGATTACCAACATTACTGGCTGCATGCTACTCAGTTGACAGTTCAAATATATGCAGGCAGGGCCAGTGAAAATTATCAAAGGTTAATTAAGCACTTTTGAATGTCCTGCTTAGAATCTACTTTTCCTCTTATTTTGTATCCTTCCGCTATATGTAAGATTAAGATTGCCGTGGAATATTTAATTTTATTCATGCGTCAACTTAGTGAAACCTTAGAATTTTTAGGAATATAAATGTATTAATAATATTCAAAATCGTGCTCGTATGTGTGTACAACCGACATTGACTTCAGTAGCCATAAATTTACATATTATAGTCCATTCATGGTTACTTCACATTTTTATGGAGTCTTGCTAAAGATCTACTTCCAAGATATTCTTTCGCATCATGCAAACAATGTTTAACCGAGTCAATAAAACTACACCAAAGGGACGGCGCACCGTATTCGTGCGCACTCACTGTAATATAATTCTTCAAAAGAACTATTTCTTACTAGGTTTTAGATCTACCAACACACCCTGTTTTCACTCATATTAATTATAAATAAAAATAAATATTATAATTTATAAATAAATTATGAGAACTTCGATTTAACGAAAAATAAGGCACTTTTATGCTAACACGAGTATAAAATATTTGTGATGCTGGCATATTTAGGGAACAACCAAGCACGTCATTCATGGGGTGATTTTTCAAAGGTTTGATTCAAAAAGTGTGAAGGAACATTTTTATCAATTCACCGGCAACTTAACTGGGACCCGGCATGCCAACGTGTACTTTGTACTACTTGGATCATGCGTGTAGTGAACGGACGATACATTTCTCAAAGATTGCCGTCAAAAGTGTCCACTTCACCGTAAACAGCCTTTACCTACCTGTGTAATGTAGTACGACGTTTATTGTCGCACCGTGTATGTTCTCGACGAATCAAAGGCACGGAGGGCCACGTGCGGGCGTGTTTACCTTAGCACGAACTGGAGCACACGCCGGGCGGAGCGTGCTTCTCGGAACCATCTACGGCCGCGCGAGTCAGGCAGGAGTGCCACCTGCCAAAATATTTACCTCTTCTCGCGAAGTGATCATTGCGTGGGGCAACATGCTAGCTACTTTTCTGGGGCAACGCCTCCNATCCCTTCTCAGCAAACAAATCCTGCCCGCCATGTGCCGTTCCGTAAACTTCCGCATATAGCGTTTCTTCGCTTGAGGGTCCAGGGTAACTCCTGGGAGAAACCGTCGATCGTGCATACGTCGTTCGATTCTTGCTCGGAAGTAAACTTCGCGGCTGTGACTTCGCAACGTGAGAGTGGGCCTGCAAATGTTCCTTGTTGCCATAAAATAGTACCGTGGTTGAATACTTATCGAAAGCAGGCGGTGAACCAGTTTCTTGCTACAGCCGTTTTTTCTTTCTTTCCCCAGCCTGATATTTGTTCTGTGAGTTGCATGGTGCTCTTTTAACTATACTAAGACGTTGCTTCTTTTTGTGTTAGTATAAAACTACGATACCAAGCGAACGTCGGTGCAGTGGTACCCATATTAACTGTGATTTAAGATTACATTTGTCCAACAGTCCACATATTTTGTGCGCCATCTTGTTTTGGGGGAGGAAGAGGGGACAAGTCTAACAGCTTTTTTTTCTAAGAATAGCAGCCTCTTTAGAGGTTATGGAAACGATGTGGTGTAACTTGTACGTTTGAATACATTTTTGTTGACCGAAAGATTTTTTCCTTTGTAATCCTACCAACAAGCTATCCTGATGAACATCGTTTCATAAAGCTTTCTTGGAATCAGTACTTTTCTCATACATATTCCTTTCTAAAATTTTCTTCCGCCGTACTTAAAAAGACAGTTCTATGGCGTAAAAAAAATAACTACAATAATTTATTACCTTTACAACATTTATGCTTATGATGGTTGCTTAAAAGTGTTACGTAATATTTTTTTGTCTTAATTATACAGCTGGGATTTTAATGGCGTGTTAGCAAATTCAGTACTGGATTTCGCGTGTTTGTGTGTATTATACACTCTTAAGGGCATTCAAGATGCTAAAATTATTTTCTTAATTTTTAGCACATCACACGTTATTTTCATGTCATGTGAAATACTAGCCCGAAATAAATACAACAAGGGTGGGAAACGAATGAAATGAGCTATAGGAGAGTAAATTTTTGATATTTATTTCGTAGCAATCTCAAAATTGTGCAAAGTTAATATGTTAAACTAGAGCTCATTATAATTGTTCGTGTTATTAGACTCCCATGAAGACTATTTCTTGGAAATATCCTATGCTTCTAAGACCAAATTTAAAGTCTAAATAACCAGAAGATAAACCCTTATCCCAGAAGCGCCAAGTGACACAGATTTCGAGTAAATTGTAACATACCACTACTGTCACTTCAAGAAATAATTTAGCAAAACAAACTTCGTGTTAAAAGAATTTTTAAAATTTTTACGAATCAGTATTTTAATTTGAAAGTCTCACGTTTACACTAAAAAAACTGATAAATGTTATTTTCAAAAATTGTTTGATATTTTTGTCTATTTATCGACGATATCATGTCACGAATCCATAAAATACTCACAAAACGTAGAAAAAATTCCGCTCTTTAACAGTTTTAAGAGGAAGGTATGGACTCTCTTTCTCACATTTCACAAACAGAGAGAAGCCGTAAATAAGCGTTGAGGTCAACCATAGCATGCACTTAAAATGCACATTCGCCGTCATTACTATTCAATCGGTCGTTCGGGAAGGGAGGTTTCTATTATCATCATGCACTGTGCATGTACGAGCATGCGAACAGAGCGGGGAAAGGTCGCCCGGGTGTTCTCGTCCTGTTAAACACGAGGGCGCTTTTTTTTATTTATTTACAAGAACATGTATCCGGTAACTCTGCATTTTCTGGCGTGACGTTGAAAACGCTAGTGGTGTGGCAAAAAACGTTGTGGCTGTTTGCATGTTTTCTCGTTGTTATGAGCATTGAAATGTCAGAATAGAAATATGACAGTGTTACGGTATGTAAAAAAAAACAAAATGTAAAACATGGTTTATAAAGTTTCATCAAGCTAACGGTTATCCCCACTCCAGTCATGGCGGTAAATAATTCTAAGTTAATAAAGTTCTACTTCATATATATTTAAAAAAACTCTGTAATTTAGTTTCGTTTCAGATTTTTCATAGACTGGTGGCTTGATGATAAGAACAATATAATTATCTGTAGCCTCAAAAATTTATTTCAGTTCTAGTCGAAATACATATATTTAAAGGTGTTATAGATCACAGAGCATCCAAACACTTTCCCAGGTAATTCCATGTCAGAATATGAACGGAATAATTTTCGCAAGGTTGGTGAATTCTACTTAATGGTTGTGAACTAATGCCAGAAAGCAAACACGCTTTCATTTGTGTGGTTTTATTACACAAATGGCATGTTTGTGCTAGTTAATAGCTTCTGATAATTGTGTTGGCTCTTGTCAGTTAAATAACCTCGGGACAGCTTACAACGTTTTTAGATTTACGTAACATTTTAATGCTAAACGGGCCTATTATTCGAACAATATAACGAATAATACTCTAACAATAAATATGAATGTGAACATAATGCAAGGCATGTTATTACGAGAATATAAGCGTAGAAGACAAAGAGAAGCAAACTTTTCCTACAATATTTTTACAATTAACTTATTTTAGAATATCCTTTGGTAGGCGTTAAGTGTGATGTAGATGTCCCCGTCCTGTGAAGAACTGAAACAGTTGTAATATTTGCAATAAGCATATTTCGGTGGTAACGATTTCGGAGGTCAGTGCACATCTCGTGTTGGGAAATGCGCTATTTTGGCTGTTTAAGACGTTACATACATGTATAAATGACTGCAGACGTTCAGTGTGATATCACGCAATGTTCGCATGGCTGTTTGTCTACACGTCCATGTTCACCGATGCATAGTGTCGACGAATAAAAATTCATGCGAGTAGAAAAAAAGTACTGAAGTATTTCCTCCGCACATTCGTTGATGTTTCGTATTTCCTGGTCCTTAACGCCGGAAGAGGTAAAAACATGACATATATTCGCTGTAATTTCTATTTAAGGGTGCATGTTCACCGATCTGTCGCGTTTCAGTGCCTAGAAACCTACGAGTAGGCAACAAAACAAATTTGTGTTGTACGAAGGAGAGAAATTATAGCTGAATTAGATATTAAATGTCGACATGTCTGGAACATCTGTTGTCCAGAAGCCAGAATTTGCCGTTACTCTTGAGTAGAAAAAAAGTGGAAGCCACAACTACTACGGAAAGAGAAACAAAAATCCACCTTTTTTGCTCTCCTAGTGCGGCGAGTTTTGCAACCTTACCGCGTTCCCAAGATGCCCAAGCGAGAATGGGTAAGCGAAAATGCATTTATATAGCGCATCGAACATTTTGTGTATTACACAAGGTCATCATCTAATACTGAAACTGTTTTTTTTTTCAAGTAACCATTTACCACATTTTTTTTGTAAAATAAGTTTTTGATCCCCTNCCTCCCCCTAATTCAGTACATCTGTACATGCCCTACAGAGTTGCAAGGATTATTGTTACGTGTTTTGTTCTTTCAATTGGCTTGCCATTTCTAGTACGCACTCTTCATGAAGAACCACCCCTACTATAGAAAAATAAATTACAGTGAAGACATTCCAAAAATAATTAAGTCGGTTTATTAAAAAAGTAGTGAGTGTTGGTAAAACATTTTAAGTTTCTGAGAAAGCACGTTGGTCTCATTGCGTCATTTTCCTTCACATTTCGTGTTAGCCGTATCGCACAAATGACGGGGTTTTCGACCAAAATCATTTGCATAATTAATTATACTCTGAAGTGTGTTCAATCAATATTCAGCACAACACTACATGTATACGCCCTACGCATGAGCATGGCTGTGCCAGTGTGTGCACGCGAGCTTGTTCGTGACTCTGTATACGCGCTGTCATAATTGTATGTGTATGTGCGCGTGTGTGTGTGAGTTTGTGAGTGGTTAAACGGCACCAGGGTCTACATTGTTCGGCGATAATCCCGTGGTCCATTAACACGCTCGTCTAATTCACACCTACGTCGCGTGTGATTCAGGTGGGTTAAGCGCGATTTTCCGACGAAGGCTTAACACATGCCACGCGGATACTCCAGTTCCCCGGGTGACGCTTTATAGAAAAAGAATTTTCTGTATGGAACCGATTCGATCCTAAAGATGCAAAGCTGTTATAGTCTATTCGTGGTTTCTTCACACTTTTTGAATCAAACCTTTGAAAAAAAAAACACCCCATTTATTAGGTGTTCGTTAGTTTCCTAAATTCGTAATATATCACAAACTTTTTATATTTGTGTTAACATAAAAGTACCTTATTTTTTGGTTAAATTTAACTTTAGCTCATATGTTATCTATAAATTGTAATATTTCATTTGTAAATAATATGATATGCGCACTGGTATGACTTGTTAAACATCTATGTACTGTTGTGTATGTAAAATAGATCAAAGGAATGCAATAAAACAAACAAACGAATAAAGAAAGTGTGAAAATAGGTGTGTTGGTAATGCCTAGTAAGAAATAGTATAATGGAAAATATTATTACAGTGAGTGCGCACGAATGCGGTGCGTCGGCCCTCTGGTGTAATTGTCTAAACTTTGCTTGCATGAGGCGGAGGAATATCCTGGAAGTAGAACTTAAGCAGGGTTTCAGAAAAGTGGGAATGGAGTATATAAAATGAGTATCTGCCGCACGTGCCTCGTGGAAGTGAAAACGAAACAATACCCCGCTTTAATCGCTGCCTCCGATGCACATACCGCTGGCCAGTGATTTTCCGTTATGTAAGCTGCTAAGTTTCCGATGCAGCTGACGAGCGCTGATGATAGTTGGCAGTCGTATCGGCTTGATGCTGGATAACACTCTTCACAAGGCTAATTACTGAGAACATTAAATTAAATACAGCTCGGAATATAATTCAGAGCCAGTTGTTTATTGATTTAATCAGGGACTACAATGGAAGAGATTAGAGGGATTGCTAGTACTGCAGCAGTCAAGATAGGATTAGTTTCGCTAAGTTTTTATTAATAACAAATATATATTACCAAGTATCTAACAAGCAATGCGATGCTTATAAACTTCTTCAATCAGGCGGGTTCTATAGAATTAATCTCTAGGAAACAAAAGTGTAGGTGGGGCCGCGGTGGTGTAGTGGTCAGACTACACGCCTTCCAACTTGGCGAACCCGGGTTAGATTCCCGGTGGGGTCGCCTCCCGGATTTTCGCACGTGGGAATTGTGCAGGACGATGCCGCTAGTCGGCGGATTTCCTCGGGGATCTCCCATTTCCCCCGCCCTCGCATTCCGGTGCTTCTCCACGCTCACCTCACTTCACCCTCATCGGCTCCTCAAGACCTCGACGTTAAGAGCCGCCCGAAACTCTCCACTCCAATCCATGAATGTGTATGTAGAAGAACTGGGCTCGCTTTTGCATAGAAGTGTCACTATTAGTTCGCTGGGTTCAGGCTGCAGACTTCCGTCGATTCCCGTTGCCGACTGCGCTTCTCCATGTATAATCCATTCACGATTACTTCACACTTTCCTGAAGCCCTGCTAAAGTATTACTTCCAAGATATTCCTCCGCCTCGCGCAAACTAAGCTTAACTAAGTCAAGAAAATCACACCAAAGGACGACGCACCGAATTCGTGCGCACTCAGATGTAAAAATATTTTGTATGAGAACTGTTTCTTACTAGGCGCTGCCAACACACATGTTTTCTCACTGTTTTCATTCATATTTGTTTAAAATGGTATATTATAATTTATAAAAAATATAGGTGAAACTTAAATTTAACGAAAAATAAGATACTTTTATGTTGACAACGTTATAAAACGGTTGTGATGCATGGCGTATTTGGGAAATAACTGAACACGTCATCAATAGGGTGATTTTTCAAAGGTTTGATTCAAAAAGTGTGAAGAAACCGCGNGAAATAACTGAACACGTCATCAATAGGGTGATTTTTCAAAGGTTTGATTCAAAAAGTGTGAAGAAACCGCGAATATACCTTAGTTCAGAAACCTCATTACACTTCCCGTCCACGCTGACTCGGGCGTGGCGTCTTTCCTTCCCATTGGTCCCCCACACGGGTCCTGGGCGGAGTTACGGCCAAGAAGTCGTTGGCATTTAGCTGCAGTACCTCCGTGCCGACCAGGCCATACCATTTTCTGAACACTAGCGGATTACTGGTATGGTAGCTACTGCGAAGTGTTCTCCGGTGTTTATCAGTATTGTTCGGACAATAATCGCAAGCAGCAGTCCTGCTTGTTGTTACCACCGCTCTTAAAGGAGCAAACGCTACGCAACGAAATCAGATATTCGTGGATGGAGTCAATTCACGTGTCGTTAAAAAATATCTGAACATTACATTAAATATTAAAAAGGTCTAAAAGGAATTAAAAAAATTAAATAACTGCAAAACAGAGTTTATGATGTTTTATATTCTTCATTTCTACGGGGCCAACGTGTTTTTAGATGATAATAATTTAAAGCAGTGAAGGATCTTAATTTAGGAATGAAATTCATAGCTGTGCGCTTTTTATTGTATTTTAATGAATACCTGCCAATTTTCTGAAACTAAATATTTCCTGGCAATTAGACCTTCGGTATATCATCGTGTTTTTGTTACAGCGGAAATTTTAAAATCTGATGGTTTATGCATTGAAAACATGTTAAAAATAAAGGAAAAACGCGCAAAATTATGAGAAGCGCCAAAAATGGCGCTGAATTTAATTTGTTTCTAAACGTAAAATCAAACAGTGTGGCCGTAATGGGTGTATATTTGCTTCGTCAGTATTGTTTAAATATCTCTGCCGGTGAATACCGACACTTGTATGATTTCCAGAAACACCATTGTAATTTTAGTCACAAGTTCAACCTAAAAATCAACTGATCAGCTGACCCAGTGCTTATCAATGACGAATATTATGTTACATGTCACAGACCGCGGGGTTGGCGTTCCTGGACGATTAAAACAAAATCGAGGTCTGCCGAATAAAGCGCTGTGTGTGTAGATATTTCGCACTTCCCATAAGGCACGAGTTATTGTGTTTGTGGCCAAATTCGCGGCATCTCCTTGCATTTATGCGAATATAATTTTAGATATAGCACACCACTAAATTGAACAGATCTGCGATAGAACTTCAACGCAGTTTCTGATTTCTAAAACACCATTATTCTCCGTCGAAAGATAAACATCAGCACCATTCATAATACATAGTACATTTCTGACTAACGATTGCACTTTAAAAGTAATAGTAGCAACGTTTATATAATAAATATATATAAGAAGGAACAGTCGTTCACGTTTTTTGACATTTCATCACTTTCAAATATTTATAATGAATTGTGATCGAAAGTTATGTAATGGTCATCTACAAATTACTGTTAAGACTAAAGTTAACTTAACGTGGGAGTATTTCAAATTAAATACTATATTGGAGATCACCCACGCGTCAGAAACATTAGCTAGCGGCTAATACGTAAACTAAACAATAAGGTACAGGAGGAAATCAGGAAGTCGCTTATTAAAGAAGCAAGTGACGTCAGTTTTGCGTAGTGAAAAACAACTTGTGGAAAATCATCCTTAAAACCGCCGGCAGATATCAAACCCACGAATCACGTATGTTAACAGATAACTTAACGTGTGTGCTTAAAAGCAAACTGCAGAGGCACTCGTAAAAAAAATTCTGAATTATTATTATTTTTTTAATGCCATAATATAAACATAGGAAAATTACAACGTTCAGAGGAATTGTACCCGCCTTTCTTTATTTTAACACTTAATCTCCACGTGCCATCAGGTTGTCGTAAAACTGTGATGAGTGCCATGATTTATTTACGTCTGTGTGAACAGTGTTGTAAGAGCTTCTCTGCGGAACTGCCATTAAGCGCGACTCTGCGAAACCCGCAATTCAGATACAATTTCCGTGGTAAACTCATAAAGACCACATAACTGGGGTATTCTTGTAACAGAGCACACAAGACAGTCGACTGTCACATGATGCTCATTCTACAAATATTGAGATCGTCATCTGTAAACAGGTGTTAAGACGTATTATCTGTTTCTTTGACCTCTTTTAATGGTTTCCGCTGATTTCTTGTTGCCAGAACCGTCGCATATGAGTGATAGTTTAAAAATATTTTTATCTGAGAAATTTTTTAAAGTAAGCCCAGCGAGACGTTTTTACAATTGTTTGAACTATATAAAGGTTGAAGAAGCATTAAACATAAGTCCTTTATATGCCAATTTTGACCACCTAAAACGTTTCAAAGGAAACAGTATCACTTCAAAGTACGAAACAAAGTAAAGTTTTGGCCTCAAAAAACTATAGATAAACGTTTCTTATCCTCTTTTTGAAAAGTTTATGTAGTCACTGCGAAACGTCTTCAAGTCTGTACTAAGTAAATAATATTTAATTCAACAAATTTTCTGCGTTTATTTGATTGTTTCTCCAATATTTCAGCGAGCCTGTCCTAACGTTGAATGTACCTTAGAGATCTGATAAGCACGCAGTAGTAGGCCATGCTACAAGCTTGTTTAGTATTTCAGTTTAATAATACGATTGTTAGAACATAATTTATAGCAAAAACTATTTATTTGTTGAAAATTACGCGATGGTATCACGTGATTTATGTCTTAGAAGATCCTGACATCCATAGTCTACTATGTATGTGACTACATTACTATAGATGGATATTGTACACAGTTATTTTCATAACAATTTCTATGGATGGTTATCGTAAAGACTCCGACGTTAATTCAGTTGTTAGTCTACCGCCATGCAGAAAGGATTTGACCCGAATTGGAGAGTGCTCTTTTGTCAAAATAGCTGTTATACTAGATAGAAATGCAATAGAGTGCTACAGGAAGTTGGTAGGAGCTCTAGAGAACGTGCTCTTCCATACAATGCTGTCGCGAGGTGGGTAGCAGCATCTTAGCGAGAACGCAAAGCAACCAGTGATCGGCAACGGGCAGGATGAACTGTGACTTTGCAGACGTACGTGTCACGTGCATCAGTAACTGACCACCTCAAGGAAACCGAGAGAAAATGGGCGCTGATTGAGGTACAGGCAGAAAGCGTCATTGGAAAACAAACCATCGATAGGCTTTACGGGATATCCTTCACCTTCGTTAAAGTTGCATCGGAGTGGGTGTCACATGCTTTCCCTGAATTTCAGAAATGGGCACGATGTGGAACATCCTGCGACCACCTGGTACACATCCAGGAGGAAGGAGACCCCTTTCTGTCGAGAATCATTGCCATGGATGAATTTTGGACCAGGGTTTAGGAACCACAGTTCAAATGCCAGTCAGCAAAATTGCAACATTCAGGATCACCACGAAGGAAGAAGTTTCGTCAAAACCACCTTTCTCCCATGAAACTGATGGTTACTACTTTTGGGTATGACGTCAGGGGAGTGCTTGTTATCACTTTGTTACACATGGCACAACAGTGACGGCAGCCTACTACAGTAACTCCCTACAGAGACAGGTACTTCTTATCACTGGGGAGAAGTCCAGATCTTCTGAACAATGCAACCATGACAACGCAATACCTCATACAGCAGGGTGTGTACCAGCAGCCATTCGAGCGTTGGGGATAACAAGTACTGGAGCAACCACCATGCTCTCCGGAACTTTCTCCACGTGAGCTAGATCTCATACCTAAAGTAAAGGAATCATTGCGTGGTGGACATTTTGGGACACGGCATGGCATCGTGAATGCTGTGCGACAACAGATGACCCGATTCACTCATGGCGAGGCAGTCGGCGCCTTATACATGGTTGGCAACGTGTTATTGACGCTATGGAGAACTACTTTAAGGGTGTTTGGGTGGGTATGTGTGTGTGTGGGTGTGCATAGTATAATGCTACAACCACTGTAATAAACACAATTCTAACGACACCGTTTTAGGAGTTTTAAGAAAACTCCCTACCCTACAAAAACTCCCCGCTGTCCATACAATTCGTACCCTGTCATTTGTAGCCTAAACTTCATTGTCGTATTTCAAAATTTTCATCCGCGCCCAATTCTTAGATGACTTATGCCCCAAACTTCATATATATTTCCAAGATTGAATTATAAGAATTTCGCTATATTTACCAAAAAATAAATTCGTGAAAGGCATTTTCGAGTGTAAACTTTTACTGCAAACTATTTGCGACTTATTATCTGTTCTCAAATTTAATTACCCATTTCAATAACTGATCCATAATTACTTACAGGTATCCGAGTTGTACATTTACCTGGCACATCAGTAGAAACATCTACTGTGATAAAAGCGCATTTTCTAAACATTTACCAACCACAATATTTTTTTAAAACAAAGAATCAAAGGCATTTAACATTAGCGTCTTCGTGGGATGCATTCTTTACTGTCATCTTCGAAAATCTAGTCAAGTTCCTCCACGAAAAACTTGCGTTAACTCTCTGATCACTGATTGCTTCTTAAGGGCGCTGCCTAAGATGGGAGACCAGCCGAGCGAAAGGATGGGATTTACGTGTTAAATGGTTTAAGGCGTGTCTCGACTACCTTTCAGAATAACGATTTTAAACAGAAAACACTTCGTACCCTTTGAAGAAAAGAACCATGCTACAAGAGGGCAAACAGAAGTAAATTATTTCAGTTTTGTGTGTGCTTGAAGAGCCTATAAATCTTAATCTACCTGCAATTTTCAAGCATTAAAATTTTCATAAAAATGTTTGTTGACATGTGGGCCGGACAAAAATAAACAAAGATTTTTTTGAAAGCGATATCGTGAAAGGTAGCCGAGACAAGCCTGAAATCGTTTTAACACGTAAAACCCCATCCTTTCACTCGGCCAGTCCCGCTAGGAATGTTGAAAAAATATCGACATATCGAAATGACGATATTACATCAACGATATATAAGATATAAATCGTATATATATTTCAACGATATTTGATCTAAATCAGTGTATTTTTTAGATATAGGAAATACATTTTTTTAAAGTGCTCTTTTAATAATCTCTGTTTTGAATTAAAAAATTGAATTAAAAAATTACTATGTTTACTTTGGCAACATGCGCCAGAAACAGGTGCCACATCTATCTGCAATGCCCCGTGTCCTCAATATGTAATATTCCAAGTAGTTTTACATTTGTCAAGTCCCTTGACACAATAAAATATTTAATTACGATGTACCTATAATCGATGTTGTCCTTTCGATATATCGTTTAGTAAAATATGTTTTTTTTATAAATAACCAATATATATAATATCGATATTTATGTCGGTAATCGACATCCCTAGGTCCCGCGCTGGGCAGCCGCGTTAAGAGCACAAGGAAGCTGACAGTTGTGGTTTTTACTTGATTAGTTCGCGACCTGGGAGGTAAACGGCCGGAGAAACGTTGCGTCACGGACAAGGCTGTGGAGGTCTATAATTCGCTTCGCACGACTGGGTCTTTCTTTCTTTCTTTTTTTTTTCTATCCTCGGGCGTAATCATGCAGCGCCGACCGCTTTGATGGACGGTTATCGATTCATTGTTTCCGTCGTCGGAGCGGTTTATTACATAATGCATCCCATTGGCCTCTTTCATGCTTCCACGTTCAAGCACCGGCTGCCGTGGCGCGGCGAGGGAGTGGCGTCACGCGAGACTACTTTGTAAAGAACGCGCGAGAAGTGATGTTGAGTCCGTCGGCAGGCATTTCAAATTGTTAACGCTAACATACGCATGGTAAAAACAAAAGAATAAAATAAGTGCACCCAGGGCGAG
>NQII01000666.1:428981-463139 GCA_002778355.1 Clitarchus hookeri
CCCCCCGGGACATGACACGAAATGAGACCCTACGATGGAGCGGCGCTGGAATGCTAGGGTGGAGGAAACGGGAGTAACCCGAGAAAATCCGCCGGCAAGCGGCATCGTCCAGCACGATTCCCACATGAGAAAATCCGGAAGTGAACCCGCCGGGGATCGAACCCGGATCGCCGTGGTGGGAGGCGAGTGCTCAGGGCACTACGCCATCGCTGCCCCAATTTTACTGTTATTACATCATTATTCACGCATCCCTCCTCCTAACTACATTTGTGTTTTTCGATATTCGGGTGTTATACCTAACGAAAATTCATGTAATAACCTTTTTCAAAATAGTGGGATTTGGTTTTTATTATAGTATACGAACAACTGTGCTTCTCGTATTCCTATTGAGTTACCATACTTCGTTACTGTAAGTTAGCAACAGTGAATTAATGTATTAAACGGTAGCAAAAAAAAAAAAAAACAGCAGTGAATTTTCTGTTGCAACACTGAATTACTTTAACTTAGAAAAACTGTTGACGTAATGACTAAGAGTTTTGCCAACAGAGCCGATGACAGAGAGGGTTTTCCGCCACTAATATTCTCAAAAGTTCAAGAGCAGGGCCTTCATTGTTAGCCAACAGCGAGGGGTTGGGGAAGGGGGGGGGGTGTATTTAACTGCTTCCTTTTTTTTTTGAGACTGGCGCATTAGTGACATACCGAGCATGAATGGCATTGCCCTAGCTTATACAACTTGCGTTCGCGAGATCGTATATGTTGAATCCAGTATGAGTGCATTCAGGATTGTCTTCTCCAAGCGGCACCAGTTGCGGTGCCAGGATTCCTGGGTTATGTTCCCGCGTAAGGCATTGAAGTATGTGCCTTATGTATACTTCAGATTAAGGTGGAAGTGGAGTGGCTTCCAGTGGCATGCTGTACGCGACTGTACTACATACAGAACTCATTAAAAAATAGGCACACTACCAAAATTGAGAAAAAAAAATTAAAATTTATATTGCACATAAAAGACGAATGCATATATTTTTTGTAACACTGCAAAACATTTTCCTAGAACTTACTTATTAAAGTGTCTTAAAACCCATTTAATAAGAGTCTTTTTGATCAAAATTTAAGTGCATTTACAGTCTGGATGCTTTATAAATCACATTTTGAAAAAAAAAAAAAAAAAAAACCTTCGTCAAGTACGGTAATTATAATGATAATTATTACTGTATGTAAAAACATATTGGCACTATTGCTAAAATTTCTTTGAGCAATTGATATTATAAGCATTTACTTTAGTTATAAAAACGGCATGTTTCGTGGCTGAGATAGATGGGGGTAAAATCAATTTTATCATTTAAAATAATTGCAAATGGCTGAACATTTTCCGGTTCTCCTATTTACCTTTATATGGCTTGGTGTCTAAGTGTCGGAGTGAATCACTACAACCACGTGCGTGTTTTCTGAATCGATGATGTATCTTTCGTAATACCTTACAGCATCACAAAGATGTGAAATTGATACAGAAAATTGATGACAAATATGGCGTCTTGTATTTTCCTTAAAAAAAAAAAAAAAAAGAAATGACATTTTTTTGAAAAGTTATGTGGGACAGGTTATAGAGCATGTTTAATGCTTATGTTGTTCCACGTATATTCTACCACTGAAATAAAGGGAAGTTGTTTTTAATCCCTTCTTGCTTCCAGGTTGACCAACTTTGACGACGCTCCGATTAAAACTGTATCCTCGCAACAATGAAGCGATTACACATTATCAACAAAATGTCGGTACTTCGTTCCGGACCTTCAACACGCATTATCTGAAATGAACCGTAACGTTCGTGAAGTGAAACAAACACGACGCCGCCTTTAATCAGTAATCTGCAAAGTTGTTCCCACCTTCACGTATCCAAGGCAACCGCGTATGTTAGCTTGCTTGGGCCACAGAAGCGAACGAAGCTGAAAGCAAAAATTCTCAGTGTAGGCTTCTCGTCCAGCCTTTCTTTTTTTTTTTACTTCACTTCTCCATCCTCGCACCAATTACCCCTCCATTGTTAGCCACCCGCTCGCTCCTGTTTGTTCAGGCGACCTTAATTTGAGCTCCGCATTTTCTGTTTTAAAACATTATTACGGCAGTCTTCCACACCGGTCTTCTTGCAGCGTTAATTTAGGTCTCAGGTAGTTTGCACGCGTCTTTTAGGAGATTATTTAAGCAAGCAAGGCAAATTTATTTCCAGAGCTTTGTAATTTTTATCGCTACTCATTAACGCCTTTGCTATACTTATTAAGGATATAATTAAAGGTGGTTTACGTGCTTAACCAACCTAAAGTCGTTTCTAGAAACTCCAAGCACATCCATGGCTTGCATTTGGATTCAAACGTGGAACCTCGTCCGAAAGTAACGTATTTATGACCTCAGTAATTTAGAAAAATTTAGAAATTGGATTTCATCAGATATTAATAGTGTCAGTTGCGTGATTCTAATTATTATCGCCATATAAGTTGTTTCTTAAAAAAAAATTGCTGCCTTATAATATGATGTCAGACTTACAGTTTACTGACGGTATTTTATTTCTGACTAACTTAGCGAGGACTAGTGTTGGAGAGTACCCCGGTTCGATTTTCGGTCCAGACATCCTGATTTCGGTTTTTCATGGTTTTTCGCAATCACACCTTACTGCAGTTCATCGCCGAATCGTTCGCCGCTAGTGATTATTCTCGCAGTGAGTTTCGAACTGTTGAGACGTTATAGTCGTTCAAGAAGGGAAAAAGTTTCTAGATTTTTTTTTACGAGAATTTATATTTTCGTGACATGAAATCAATAATAACTTAACCAAAATATATAATTTAAAACTTACATGAATCACGTCTTTCCGCATAACATGATATTTTTAACTTGAAATATTGATACTCACACATTTAAAAAATGTATTTTAATACTAAGTAGGGTTTGTTGAAGTCAGAGATGTGACATATTACAATTTCTTTGGAATCCGACACCGGTATTACCTGCGATAAGGGTTTGACTTTTGGCTATTTAAATTTCATGACACACGGTAAAATAGAAATATGGGCAAACTACATGGAAAGTTTTCAAGAAAATATTCTTGTGATATTTTGAAGACTTACAAAAATACTTTGAGTTGTAGCATAAAATAATGATTTTGTTAGATTTTGAGGTTTGTAAGAAAAATTATACAAATTTAAAATCAATATAATCTCATTCAACGGTATTTAAAAAGTAATTTTAAACCATTGTCATATATTTTTCAAACCAATATATTAATGTCACAACGAAAAAATTACTGTAACTGACCCTAAAAATTGGAAAATAAGTTTTGGCGCTTGAACTCCCTTCAAAAGAAGCATAAGCACAGCAACAAGAGGGGTGGCTACAGGATAGTGAGAGGGGGCTAGGGGCGGGAAAGGTTTCATTCATTACAACAATTGTCTTAAATATACTGAATTTCCAGTATAAATGTAAGTTTATATGGAGGTATACTCTCCATTGAAAATTTTCTTTATCATATTATGAGAAAAACAGGAAATATTTTTTACATATTCTGAGACGAATGAAAGACTGAACTTGCGAGGTGATGCAATGGTTCTTGTATTTTAAGTTTATTATAGGCAAACTATTATTATTTACTAAAAATATACGTTACTTGTATTTTCGTACTGATGACTGTGCCAGAAACCTTAACGTAGTATTTTCAGAATATCTTGATATCGTGAACAGCATAATGTTAAAAGAATGTTCTAATATCGAGTTCATAAATAATTGAGGAAAAAAGTATTAAAACTATTAATGTGAAAGCATGGCTGAGGGCGATGGTCTCGGTTTGTCTTGGCCCCATGTGTTAATACGATGTTGCGCCCCTGAAAATAAGACATCTGCCTGGATACAAACGTATATTCGCTGTTTACAGTAAAGTGAACACTTTAAAGGCCCTAGTTACTTTTTACAATCAGCCATATTTTTTTCTTTGACTATCTGTTTTATTAAATACTGTCATGTTAGTAATAAGCACAGTATGTATATTCCACTGCACTCGGAAGTTAACATCTACGGCTAAAATAAAATATATTTATTGACTATTATTCCGAATGAGAGGGTTTTAAAAAGTGCTCACTTTACCGTGAACAGCCTGTACCCACTTATTACGACGACGGACAGCATATCAGTGCAAAGTTAAAGTAAGTTATTTGTCATTAATGGCGAGCTGTTTTTATATTACTTAACAACAGGATAAAGTTCCCAGCATTACTGGGACTTTGAAGTAAGACTGGTACTTTTCTGCCAAGTAAGAGCAGTGGTGATATTTTACTTAGCATAGCTACCTAAACCTAAATTTCATAATCCAATATAGTCAATGTAATATAATCAAATATACATAATTAAATATAATGTAATAAGATATAATAGCAACATATTTGATTTAACTTTAACTACCAAATTGGCTATTTAAGTATGATCAGCTTCTGAGTCAAATTATTTTAAGTGAAACTTGTTTCAATTCTGATCCATTTTACCTTGTGTAAGGGTTTATTCAGGTATAGTTTCTGTAATTAAATTACCATGTCAAAGTTTTTTCCTTTTCCTTTTTTTAAGCTTACTTTTATATAAACTTTTATACAAAATACTAAAAACATAATATTTTGCGACAGTTTTTGCTTATTTATACTATAATTTTTATGATATACGTTATTGCCCGATCGACGTAGAGACTATGAACATTTGTTTTGGATCAACAGCATTCAAATTTTTAATTCTGAACTCTGGCGCCTTATTATTTTTTGTTTCATTGTCATCGTCATTATTTTATATAAGTGTTTGACTTTATTTAGCATTGAGCTATTGCGCAGAACTCGAATATTTCAATAAACAAATACAAAATAAAAAAATTATAATTATTATTTTTATTGAGAACGAAAACATGTTTCACTGCTGTTATACAAATATTTTTATAAACATATTTCGGCACGTCATAGATTTTTGTAAACTTATTAAACTGTTTTATGGATAATATTAAGCAGGCATATTGGAAAAAAAAAAACCTGAGGTGTTTTACTTCCTCAGTGGCTCAAAATGTTTAGGACGCGGAAAATAGGCGACGTCCCTATGTGTAGGCCTACATGTCTCGTCATGACTTCGTACTGTGTATAGAGGTCGTGGAAGGCAAACTTCTTTGCCGATAGCCACAGGTAGGTTGATAGGTAGTGCTTAACGTCTCGTCGACGTCATTAGAGAAGGAGCAAGCTGCTCACAGGGGAAGGATCACGACAGGAACCATCCCAGTATTCGCCTGGATTGATTTCGGGAAACCATGGAAAAACTGAATCAGGATGGTCGGAACGGGATTCGAACCCAGGTTCTCCCGAATGCGAGTCCGACAGTTAACCACTGCTTTGTGGAGGTCGTTGAGGCGACTTCAATCTACAATTTTGTGCAAGTTTGAATAAATGCTAAGCCTTTTCAAATGTAAACTTATGATAGTTTAATTTGTAAGCGGCTTCTCCCCCCTACTTTTTCTCTTTTCCATCCGTGTAAAAATGTGGTATTAGTAATCCCAATAGAATGAACAAAAATAGCCTTGAATGTTGTAACAAATTTTTGTATGATGATGATGATGATTAACTTAAATCAAATACTGTATCTTGTTATGTATAAGTCTGTATTGTCACACATTTTTCATAATATACATTTGAATATCGCATGCGTCGTTGATCCACAGGTAAGTAACATACGGCACCGTAGCAGTCTGATAGTTGCACTATATTCTGTACCCATAAATTGGAGAGACAATTCCAATAAAATATTATCTCACATGATGATTCGTACTCCCGACAAAGTACAATCTATGCCCGTAGACTCAAGACTCGCATGAATTACTCGTATTTTGCGACCAATTGGTGAGGCGATTCTGAAGTCAGTCATCCGTTGTCAAACAGGCACAGAGATCACAAAAAAGTATCCACACGGCACTTTTTTACATGATAATCTTTGTTTACGTAAATAAATGTAAATACATCTCCACAAATTAAAACACGACGGAATATAACTATCCACAGCAAAAATTAATATGCGACAGCCGGTACAAAATTTACGGAATAATAAAACCCAAAATGTGACTGCCGAAAAGGTAATCATACAGTCATGCTTAACACCAAATGGTATATTAACCCGGCTCGAAGTTAAAGTGTTGACTTACAGATCTAACTTGACAGCATGCTGTACTCGCAGAGTACCTAAGTATCAGCCGTAATGCAGCGTCGAAATGGTGAATTGTCTGAAGCTATGAAAGAGTGCATAGTATCTTTGTATAAACAAGGTAATAGTTACCGAAACATTCTTTACCACGGTTCGTTATAGTTTTGATACAGTGCAGTGCATTGTTTGCAAGTACAAGAGGACAGGAAGTACAGGAAACAGAAAGAGATAAAAACGCCCTAAGGTCTCATCTGCAAGAGATGAACGTGATGTGCTCCGAGAAGTGAGGAAAAATCCACGAATTAGCGGTCGAACCATCGCCAATGACCTCCACGCACATAGAGGGAAATACGCCTGTACACAAACAATCCACAACAGAGCCCATAACACTGGGTACGACGCACGCACTCCGCGAAAGAAGCCCTACATCAGTGAGGTCAATAGGAAGAGGAGATTGGATTTTGCTCGTGAACATGTTCTATAAGGGGATAGATGTTGGGAAAAGGGTTATATTTACAGATGAGAGAACGCCTAACAGTGAATTGCATCCTCATAACCTAACCCCAACTGTCAAGCGTGGTGGCGGAAATGTAATGGTTTGGGGGTAGTAGGCATATGGGTTATTCTGGTATAGGGGATATGGTTGTCATTCAAATAAACTTAATGCAGTTGGTTATTTAGACAAATCGAAAGGTCATTTGAAAGAAAGTGCTTCAAAGTTAGGTCTAGAAAACAGTTTCATTTTACAACAAGACAGCAATACGAAGCACACGGCGTGGAAAAATAGAGATTGGTTACTATATAACGTCAGGTAATCACTAAAAACACCTTCACATCCATGCCATAAAAAATCTGCGGGTACTATTGCGTAGACAAGTGGGGAAAAAGTAGTGAGTCTCTAGGAATTATTTCATTAAAATACTTAAAGGAGTATGGAAGAACAAGATAGGTGAAGATATAACAAAGAAACTTGTAGAATAAACGCATAGGAATCTACATGCTATAATCAATGCCAATGGTCTCCATACTAAAATGCCTGTAGTACGACCTCTCGATAACAGTAGCAGATAACTATCTATCTGATAAGCCTTGCCGGGTATATCAGCTTCTGTTGTGTATTACGACCACACGGAAGTGCCGAAAATAACTAGTGTGGTTCTTCGAAGGTTGGTAATGAACTCTTCTCTTGCAGGGAAAATTTCAGTAAAAATTACGTTCCTTAGTTTGGTGAAACTGATTGTGTGTTATTATTGCTCTATGTATTGATGTTATGGTTTGCTAATATAACCTATTGTTACGAGTTGTGGTCACGATCTTAGCTGAGCGGCCTGCCTGATCACACCTTCACTTATTTATCCCAGACACGGGCAGTGATCGCTGAAATTAGTTATGAAATCGCAAACCACAAAAACCCCCTCCACCGGCCAGTAAACGGGGACAACGCAGCCGATATAGGACAGTGTAGTCCGTGGGCGGTGTCTTTTGTCGTCGGGCCATTGGAACGAGAATACCACTGAAGATTGGTGTGTCCTGCCGTCGACTTGTGCCATCTTAATCACCCTCCACAATCATGAGCAAGGTGGGGACTATCCAATTAGGCTTTACTCAGAACGTGGCTGGTTAAATCGTTATACAGTAATATAATTTAATATTTCAGTATACTTGTATAGCTCCGCCCGTTCATATTCAATCATATTTATATTGAAATAATATTGAACAACCTTATTGTTAAATAAACCTCTTTTATATAGTGTTCATTACATAACTCTTATCAACAAAATGTCAAAATCATAACACTATAATATAATTATTGACAAGTGGTAAACTCCGCAATGGAAATTACTAATGAACAGATCGGTCGTAGCTACTGCAGACTTGCAGGAAATATAACATAGGAGTGTTTTCAATAATAATTTTGAGTGTCAATGCTGACCTAAGAACAGTAAAAATATATGTTTTTCTGATGCATTTCCTTTTACTACTTTTGTCACGAGGACTTCAGTTACTAGCACTGCATGACCTAAATTGGTTGAAAATGATAGATCACTTGTAGATTTTTTGCCTTCACAGAACTGTGAGACGTGTTTACTTAAATTATAATATTATGCAAAAAAAAAAATTTTGTGTGTGGTGTACGTATTTTCTAATAGAAAGCTTTGTAAACAATCTTTCCTTTTTCCTACCAGTTGATTTGGTTATTTTAACACAAACATTTCAGAACTTCAAAGTCTAATGGAAAATTACTGTTATTTAGTAAACAGTAATGAATATCTTCCTGCAGAAAATGCAATAAAAGCATTTTAAAAAGTTGTGTTAAATGTTTCTGCACAATAACCATGAAAATTAAGAACATACTATAGTATACGTGTATAATATATCCGTTCTCTCTCTTCAGAAACTTCTTAATAGTATTTTACCACATTTTAATAAAAAGTCAATAAGTACACTAATACGAAAATATGAGGTTTTAATGTGACTTTATTGTACACATAAAAAAATATATATTACAAAATACACGTATGGCATGTGGCAAGCATTTCAACACTACACACAATTGTTAGAAAATAACAGCAACGCACAGTACTGTAATTTAATACTTTTTAAATAATGCCTTCTATTCCATAGAAGAATACCTAAATAAAGATGAATGATATAATGCAGAACAGTACTAATATTAACAGGAACTCTAATTCATCATCGGAATCGCTGTCAATAGCATTACTATTTGTCATACGATTTGACATAATGATAGGATGCTATCATTTGGTCGAAGTGCCTGATAGTTTATTCAGGAGATTTTCAGCTGAATAGGCAATATCAACGAGTCGTAATACATATTTTTGAGCCATCTAGCTGATAGTTATATTCAGAACTCTATCAGGAGGTTGTCATACATTCCCTAAATGCTAAACTTTAGTAATGTATTGGATACGGAAACCAATTTTCCTTGAACCATAACTGCATGAATACTTTTTTGGTGGTTATATTTTAGTTTTTATTTTATTCTGAAGATCTCGTACTGGCAGTTGGAAATTACTTTTGCTGTTAATAGGTATGTTTCGTCGGGTTGTAATTATTTTGTGGAGATGTATTCAAGTTTATTGATATAAACAAATTTTATCAGGTAAAAAGATACTGTACATACACTTTTTGTGATAACTGCATGTTTCTAATCAGAAGTTAATTCGCAAATTAAAGCTGTTTATGTTGCTGCAGTAAATGATTACTTAACTGTACTCCTACATAAGCGATAAAATCAAAGGATTTGTAAATGTTTTAGCACCTTATTTACAACTCGCCGTGTGCGGTTGAACAGCACGTCCGCAACGGTTGACACCTGCAGTATGATCTCTTGTCTGTGGCCCAAATACTTTGTCCTTGGAGCCACACCATGGATAGACACAAACACATATACCGGCAAGAATTCGAATTCCAACGAAAGCTACGTGACTAATTTATATTAACCTTGCTGAACCATTCTCAAGCGTTTCATAATTACGTATATTTATGCGTACGACTTCAAATCAGTGTCGCAAATCGCTCGATGGGAGATCCGTGCTAAGCAAACTATGTTTGCTAATACTGCTTAGCAAATAATTCCGGAAATCTCAAGTTTTGCCATGTTAATGGTACTGTAGACGCCATAAGCGTAGGCGGCTCGCCTCTCTATATGCTTACACTTGGGCAGCCGGCACGGCCCGGCGACTCTCTTTGTCGTTGTCTGTTTATTACTAGACCTAGGTATAGTTGTAGTTCTAGGTCTACACTTTCCTCTTAATATATTCCCAAATTTTTTTCTGTTCTAAGGATTCTTCTAGCTGTTTATTGCAAGGCGAAAACGCCAAGACAGCCGCTGACCTCGCATGTCATTTCTTTTTGCAAGTTTGGGAATTGGAGAAATATACCAAAGGGCTGCATAAACCATTCGCGAACAGGCTGAAGAGTTTAATGTACCAGTAGCCATCGGTGAAGCAGCTGGAGTGTTTGATGGACCAGCAGAGACANCGAACAGGCTGAAGAGTTTAATGTACCAGTAGCCATCGGTGAAGCAGCTGGAGTGTTTGATGGACCAGCAGAGACAGCTGTCTGGGCAAGCCTGAACAATGTAGTACGCGGAACACAGAAAACCTTTGCAGCCTTTAAGTAAACCATTTTATTTTCTCTCACCTGGGATGTAGACATTTTCATGGATGCTGTATCCCACTGCTTTCTTTTCTCCTTCCCTTTTTTTTCCGATTACAACGCGCCATATCTGCACAAAAATTAATTTGAACATCAGATCACAAATATGGAATAGTATTCCATTTTAGTATTCCATATTGGCCACCTAGCCATTGTGAAATACTTGCTGTCACAAAGTGGTCAAACTGCGTTTGTATAAAACAACCATTACATGTATAGCACGACTTATTCATGTGCTTTAAACTCTATTATTGCGCACGTCCTAAATACTTCCACTACAATCGTAAGTAAATAATGCGTACTTNATACAATCGTAAGTAAATAATGCGTGCTTACCTGTCAAAGTTTCAAAACCTTGAGAAATACAAATAGCACTGCGCAACAAAAACGGAACTCGGGGAATGGTTGCACGTCCTCTCAAGTGCAGCGCTGGTTCAGCCATCGTGTTTCACAGCGCTACCGAGAGAGAGCAGCATCTACTTAATGAGATATCATGGCATTTCATATTATAGCATTATTCCGTATTTGTATCCTTTCCTCTACCGTTTATTTTGTGCCACAATCTATTGGAAGGAAGTTACAGTGTATCACAAGACTTTGACTTGTGATTTAAAAAAAACACAATGCTGTAGCCAACCGCATTCGCACATAATCGCTCTGTAATCATTCACGCAGCTGGCTTAGGGGAGTTTGGGATGTAGGTAAGCCCGGACCTCATTGGCGATATTTCAGTGTCGGCCTCAATTAACGATGGGATTAACTGTTTCAGAGTAATTGGACGCCGCGCTTGGGGTGTGGGCGGAGAGTGAGACGGGGATGAGGTGCTGTTAGCCCTGTAATCAGCTGATCATGTGACGAAGGCCGACTGGTGCGCAAGGATAGATTACTCGTCAGTGGCAGTCCTGATATTAATTCATTTCCTCGCCGCGTCCAATAGTTCTGCGACCGTTCTGGAGTGAGTGGAGAGGTTCGCGCGAGCCGATAAGGGTGAAACGAGGCGAGTATGGAGCAGCGTCGGAATTCAAGGACGGGGGAAAACGGGAGACTCCCGATGAAACCCGCTGACCGGTGGCATCGGCTGACGTGATTCCCACGTGTGAAAATCCCCGGAGCGGCCCCGCCGAGAATCTTACCAGAAACTTTGATTGGAGTCGAACGTTCTATCCTCTGTACCACCGTGGCCCCTGCCCTTTTGAAGACAACGGTACGTTCATCAGTTAAATAGCTGCCAGTTGCTGCTGCAAGCAGGACTGCAGGTTCTGCTGAACAAACTACTGCTAGCGACCAAACTTTGTTTTAAAGAGAGATATATTAGTTTCTTCAGTTTCTGCAGCGTAATTTTGAGACATTGTAAGTGAATATTTCTTTTAATGTACCGAGAAGTGAATTTAACATCTAAAATAATTAAAATAGCAATCGCATGTGTTGGTAACGTTGTAGAAATTTTGAAACATTTCGTAAGCCTTCTTTATCTTACTGTACAGATGTTCACGTATCTCAAAACATCTTTTCCTTCATCTAACGTCTGTTGTCAACTATCAGCGGAGATGCCGCGAAGTCATCGAAGTATTTTACGCTGCAGCTGCTGCAGAAGCGCTGCAATGCAGCGGGGCGGCTGAATGGCATGGAGCGTAAAGCTCTGCGGCAGCGCTTTGCCCGCTGAGCGCACCCAACGTCTTTCAGGCGGTGGACACATATCACTAGGTTCGCCATACTGATAACATTATTTAAACAACTGATTTTCTGTTTAGTTGTAAATATAACGCTCGAACAAGGTGTTTACGGTCTTTATGGTCGTTTAAGAGGGAACATATTTTGTCGATCTTGTGTGGGTATATTTTATGATTTCGTGACATTACATCGATAGTTAACATCTTATAAATACCAACCCACGTGAAAAAAATAACGTTCACCATGTTTGTTGGCGTAAATATGAGAAATTTTACTTAAAATCTTTATTCCTACAAATTTCGAAAAGTTATTTTTACACAAAGTTTGGTTTCAGCTAAAGTGTTTATTTAAGTCGCAGGAGTGGTATCTTGCAATTTCCTTCAAATCAGACTCTTGAATGACCTAGGGTAAGGGTTTAACTTTCTAATGCTTTTGTCTTTAAATTTTATCTCAAAACTTAAAATTTAAATACGGGCGAACTACATAACGAACTTGCAAGAAGATATTCTTCATGGCCTTCTGATTACATGGACAATTATTTGGAACTTTAACTTAACAAATTAATTTTGTTCTGTTCTGAGACCTGCATGAAAAAAGCATATAAAATTGAAATTCCTACAGTTACTTTCATTAGTTTTTTAAAAAATAAATTTTCCTTCATTGTCATACTTTTTTTTAAGCTATTATGTTCACGCCACAACGAAATATAAAGCCACAAGTTATGCTAAACACGAAGAAAATAATTTTGGCCTTGTGAACGCCCCCTCCCTTAAGGGGTAGAAGGCTGAAAAAAAGGATAGCACCCCTTTGGACCTTCCTCTTTCGAACCCCCTCCCCCCACACACACCCCCACTCCNGGGACAAGGGGGGTATGTTTTTGAACTTGGGTTAAGGCTGGAAGTCGCATTTTTCGGCCGATTTCGCCGTGATTTAAAGGGGGATTGTCTCTTTGGACCTTCCCTCGGCCGTTGGGTCAGTTATGCCCTTTGGAAAAATGCCGGTTACCCGGGGGGAGGGGGGAATTATGTTTTTCGGCTCTTTAAGCCACAGTTTTCGGCCGATTTCGATGGGATTAGAGGGAGGGCTGTTGTCTTTCGACCCTCCTTCGGACCGTGGGTCAGTTATGCCCTTTTGGAGAAATATCGGTATCCCCGGAGGGAAGGGGGAGTTATGTTTTTCGGGCCTTGAAGCCAGAGTTTTCGCCCGATTTCGCTGGAATTTGAGGGAGGGGTTACTCTTAGGACCCTTCCTCGATTTAAAGTTAGTTGGGCCCTTTAGGATAAATGTCAGTACCATAAAAGTGTACCATAATATGTACCATAACTATAGTACAAAGTCAGATGGTCCATATTTTGCGTACCATAATTATGGTACAGTGTACCATAACTTTGGTATTTTGTACGATAATTCAAAAAATTCTTACCATAATGGACTCGATACCACTAAAGATCCCTAGGAATACATTAAAATAATAAAACTCTGTCAAAAAAAATTATTGGGTTTCAAATTGCACCCATTTACCTGCATTACCCAAAAACAGTGAACCCGCGGATTCCGCGGGCTGACCCCTGATATCCTATAACCAAGAACTCTAAGGAGTGTATCGTGGAGATGACTGGCGCATTGTGAAGGGAACTGCAATACAGCATTCTTTTATGTGACCGGAATGTAGAGCAGTTGGTGGTCGGTGACTGGCCCGTGGTTAGCAGCTTACAGGCTCAAATGTACATTACAGTAATGGCACTGCGGGAAAGTTATGCCTCGTCCACATGTACGTAGATCACGTCGAACAGACTGAACGGGAAGCTGGAACAGCCAATCAGAAACCGTACTCGTTTTCCGCACGGGCTACTCCGGAATTTCTGCTCGCGGAAAGCACATATTTCGCCGATATTTTCCGGAAGTTCACTGTTTCGCATGTTTTGCACCATTAATTTCATGGATTATTAATGTATATTAGTGTTGACAGTCTACGATCGTTAAATGTGTATATTTATAATGTAACATACGAATCCAAATGTTAATGTTACTCAAAAATTTATCAAACAATTATAGTTTGGAAATAAACCTATCAGTAGCACCAAACTTAAAATTTCTTTGGTGGAAGTATAAGATAAGATTTCTCGACATTTAAAAATTAATCAAATTAAATTATTACCACGATAAAATTAATAAATTAGAGACGAAACTGTGCAGCGTTCAGTTTGATGTCCACAACTTACTTAAAAAATTGGTATTATAAATAACGAACCAACCAACGGGGCCATAAACTTAGCTTCAAGCTAAACACCAAAACGGTAACAATCTGCTTACATGTGAACAACCATAGGTTCTGTCCGAGCTGCCTGTTCTGCGTGATCGACCTGAATGTGAGCCAGGCATTAGGCTNCATGTGAACAACCATAGGTTCTGTCCGAGCTGCCTGTTCTGCGTGATCGACCTGAATGTGAGCCAGGCATTAGGCTAGCAGGAGGTAAGCTGCAAGACATTCCACGCAAAGAAACTTGTCGTTGACCAAGAATCCATTACTCAGCGCTAGCATGTTGGTTATGAAGTGTGGAATTTACTAATATGCCAAACACCACCTTTCAATTGTCTACGGTGCAATAACGTAATCCCGTACACTCGAACACTCGGGGCTGAAGGGAGTAAAACACTTGTTTCTCCGTGATCTGTGACACAAGTATAGTCTATTCGTGGCATCTTCACACGTTTTGAAGCATACATTGAAAAATCACCCCNCATGTGAACAACCATAGGTTCTGTCCGAGCTGCCTGTTCTGCGTGATCGACCTGAATGTGAGCCAGGCATTAGGCCAGCAGGAGGTAAGCTGCAAGACATTCCACGCAAAGAAACTTGTCGTTGACCAAGAATCCACTACTCAGCGCTAGCATGCTGGTTATGAAGTGTGGAATTTACTAATATGCCAAACACCACCTTTCAATTGTCTACGGTGCAATAACGTAATCCCGTACACTCGAACACTCGGGGCTGAAGGGAGCAAAGCACTTATTTCACCGTGATCTGTGACACAAGTATAGTCTATTCGTGGCATCTTCACACGTTTTGAAGCATACATTGAAAAATCACCCCNCCGTGATCTGTGACACAAGTATAGTCTATTCGTGGCATCTTCACACGTTTTGAAGCATACATTGAAAAATCACCCCATGTATCACGTGTTTCGTTTTTTTTTCTTCCTAAATACGTTATGTATCACAAGAGTTTTATACTTCCGCTGACATAAATGAATATTATTATTTACGGTTAAATTGAACTCTTGACTTATTTTGATCTACAAACTATAATATTCACAGAGAAAATAGGTGAGTTGGTAATGCCAAGAAGTAGTTCTCTTGCAAAATATTACTAAAATGAGTGCGCACGAATGCGGCGCGTTGTCTCTTTCGTGTGACTTTCTATAGGCTGTTCACGGTAAAGTGAGCAGAATTAAGTCCCTTCTCTATTTTACTTTTCAGCCAATTTTTGTCTTTCCGCCAATTGGTATGAAAATTGCCATTCAACATTCACTTTCAAAAGTTCACCTCTGAGGCTACAATTAAAATATATCTATTTGCTGCTATTCCCTGTTGTGAGAGCCTTAAAAAGTGGTCACTTTACCGCGAACGGCCTATACACTTGGTTAAGCTTCGTTTGCACGAGGCGGAGGAATAGCTTGAAAGAAGAACTTCAGCAAGGCTCCAGAAGAGTTGGAAGTCACCGTGAATAGAATATAAGAGGTTAATTGTTGACCCTATGTATTACAAAATGCGCTCTTTCAAAGTGAAATTCACTAAATGTAAATGTAGAAATGTTGAAAATTCCAAAGAGCTCAAAAATCATATAATTTTTCTAACAAATGTGTTGCCCAGTGTGGTGATTCCTTTCAGACGTCACAGTTATATTACTTTTAAAAATGTTATATTCCTAGAAATATTTTATAGTTTTTCACGCAAAGTACTTCGAAATATTAAACTGACAGAATAAGTTCTCCCATTTCCTTTTCTTTTTCTTTCNATAGTTTTTCACGCAAAGTACTTCGAAATATTAAACTGACAGAATAAGTTCTCCCATTTCCTTTTCTTTTTCTTTCAGCTAACAGAAAGATTTTTACTTCCAAATTAATGTAACCTTCTCCTCATTCAAAGTCGAGAGCATACGATCTTAAAATAATTTCTCNAAGATTTTTACTTCCAAATTAATGTAACCTTCTCCTCATTCAAAGTCGAGAGCATACGATCTTAAAATAATTTCTCATAGACCACATCCACGAAGCTACCACGGCCATGCTTGTCAACCATTTGTCTATATTTCAAATAGTCCGTGTTAAATACATTCGTACCTGTTAAAAATTAACTAAATATAATTTTTTTTATTTTAATACCTTATAGTAAAATAGCTCTATTGAAATAAGGAAGGCTGCAAAAGACTGACAGCATTCTAATATAATATTCAATAGTTTGGCAGCAATCGGTACCAAATAATTCAATCTATTTTAGTGCTGAATATTTAACAAAGAACCAATGGTGTGTTTTCATTGAAGAGATTATGTTGAAAAACACTGACGGAAGACGTCTACATAATTTATTTCACAGTTAAAAAAATTTCGTACGTTAGCAGAAAAATTAAAACTTGTGGCTAGAAAAATTAGTAACACTGTAAGCAAAATGTATTTTACAGCAAACAACTGTGGGTGATATCTAAAGTGTTATCTTTATTATTGTTACAATGCTTATGAACAAAATCTGAACTATGCAGCCTGTGCAGATAGTCATAAAAATACACTACTAGGCAGGGAAACTAACACACACAGAAAGTATTGGCACAGGGAAAATACATGTAGCCCTAGGACGTATCAAAGGCGGTGTGCGTGTGATCTTTGTGACGTATGAGGGGTCTGAGCGGTTAGTCTGCTCGCCTCCCACCAAGGCGAACCGGGTTCAGGTCACAGGATTTCCACATATGGGAATCGTGCCGGACGATGCCGCTGGTCGGCGGGCTTTCTCAGGGATCTCCCGTTTCCCCCCGCTCTTTCATTTCGGCGCAGCTCCATACTAACTTCAATCACCCTCATCGGCTCTCAAGACCTCGCTGATGAGAGCCGCCCAAATCTCTTCACTCACTCACATTGTGACGTATGAACGACGTCACGGGAGCATGTGACGTAACACCTCTACACACATCACACGACAGGAAATAAAATGATACTGTGCAACAGCAAGTGCCTAGTCGACGCTGCTGTCGAATGCACGTGACCATAACGGATGCCAGGTCATTGACAAAGAGAGCAATATTTGGTATTTCGACCTTTTTATAACGGGGCTTGCACGGACCTGGTTAAGCAGCTCGACGGACAGATAGCTTGTCACGTAGGCCGCGGACCTGCCACTGTGGAAAATACGTATTGCCGCGTGGCCGAACGAAGGCCGCACGCCACGTATTGCACAAGGTTTTGGCAACGTCGCCCCACAGACCGCGAAGGTGGTACGCGACCACGGACCCGAACGCAACATCCGCTCAAATCATGCGAACTGTGAGGCCACTTGGAGTCATCAGTGTCCCCGACTATCCGGAGGCGACTAAATGACTGCGTACTACATAGTGGCATCCTCTGTGCAGTGGTCATTGGCACCGGTCCATCGCCAAGCACTTCGTCGGTGGTGAAGGGAATGTCAGCACTGGAAAGGGGAGAAAGACCTCGGAAGAATCGTGCTTCGGTCCAGGGTGCAGTGACGGACGCATGACCACGTGGCATCTTACAGGTTGGCGTAACCATCCGTCGCATACTTTGGAACGACACAGGAGCCCTACATATACACAACTAACATTATGATGTGGGCGGTCATTAGTTATGACTCCACAACCTGCCTGGTGTTGGTGACAGCTCACAGATGCCCACAGGTACTCCAGAGAGGCATTCTGCAACGCGACAACGCTCGTCCGCTTGTCGTAGTCACAGTTCCACAGGCCCTACAAGGTACGAACACCTTTGCTAACACCCTGTCTGTGCCTGGAAGGTGACGAGGACTTTCAGAAACACGACACTTGAAGGAATATCCGAGTCGGCATCTCCTCCGGCGACCACGACCTGTGACGACCCTCGCCGAACTCTTTGTGCAATTGGAAGAGGGATGGAGAAATCTGCCTCAGTGGTACGTACAGCTGTACGACGCCATGCACCATCTCGTCATCGCCTATCTGAACGCTGAAGATGCCCGTGACATATATTGAACACTGAGAACCCGTAGACCCACTTAGACGAGCTTTTGGTTAGTTATTTGCATATCACTGCTTATTTTCAGTGTGTTTTTTTCTGCAGAAGTTTATTTCGTAACGTCTCCGTGCTTCATTCAGGGTGTTCATTCTATCTGCCCAGTAGCATATCACCGGAAAATTGAAAGTCGGGTAACTCAGCCCTTTCAAACTGCTGACGTCGAAAACCACAAGCGATCTTCCAAATAATTAGAAGTCTCAGTACTTAGCGTCATCTACCGTGAGTAGATAGTCTGTCTACCTCGTATTAGTTTCTTTGATGCTGTCACTATAACGCTACTATTTAATGTAGTGATGTACTTTTCTGAAGACATTAAAAGTGACAGGTTTACGAAAATATATTTTTTACCCTCAAATATATATNAGTGACAGGTTTAAGAAAATATATTTTTTACCCTCAAATATATATCCTTGCAAAAAAATTCGCTACATTGACACTTTTTGCCTCGTATCTAATTAAATGTTGCTGACAAACAAAATACCAACACCGGCGTGCAAGTAAGCCTGTTTCTAGACCTTTATTTAACTGTGGTCAATCGTTTCAGCGTGTTGAGCTCGCATCATGGTGGCAAGTGCGTAAATTTGGAAGATAAAAGTTACGCCTACCGTTGAACTTCATAAAAAAAATTCGTTCAATACTANTTGATGCTGTCACTATAACGCTACTATTTAATGTAGTGATGTACTTTTCTGAAGACATTAAAAGTGACAGGTTTACGAAAATATATTTTTTACCCTCAAATATATATTATTGCAAAAAAATTCGCTACATTGACACTTTTTGGCTCGTATCTCATTAAATGTTACTGACAAACAAAATACCAACACCGGCGTGCAAGTAAGCCTGTTTCTAGACCTATATTTAACTGTGGTCAATCGTCTCAGCGTGTTAAGCTCGCATCATAGTGGCAAGTGCGTAAATTTGGAAGATAAAAGTTACGCCTACCGTTGAACTTCATAAAAAAAATTCGTTCAATACTANGTGGCAAGTGCGTAAATTTGGAAGATAAAAGTTACGCCTACCGTTGAACTTCATAAAAAAAATTCGTTCAATACTAGGTCCGTATCAACAAGTGAACTCCGCTGTTGTAGGGAAGCTGATAAATCTTAGAAAAGCGAGTATGTCGGGAATTTTAATACTGCCTACAAACTCACGCTTCAGTTATCAGACATGTTTTAATCTAGACGAGTAGTTTTGCCGGTTAGATTTATTATTAAAAATGTAAAGACGTCATTTGTTATTTACATTAATATGAGATAGGTAATTTCTTCATGCCCATACCGAATTTATTTTTTCATTTATATTTTTCACAGATATTTTACAAAGTATTTCTTTTCAGATCACTAGCTGTTACAAATATATAATCTAATATACCGTTACAGTTATATAATAATATAGAATAATATTAATTTCGTCAAGCAATTTGTAATTCCTCAAGTAAATCGTGGCTGCAAACGACAGTCGTTTTATAAAATACTTTGAAAACTGAAATTCAAGAAGACGGGTTATTTAAAACAAGCAAAGCGGCGTCTCCTTTGAGTTCATAACGAGCTAGCCATTAATAAAACGTTCAATTAGCACCATGATTTGAAGAGGCATTCACAAAAAATTAATTATCTCCACCGAACTTCTGCAATTATCTTTATTATAGTCTTACATTTGAAGGAAATTGTTTTACTTGAGTAGCTAAACGACTGCTGAGAATTGGATCTGGAGAGGCAGAATAAAGGACTGAAGGAACTGTGGAATGCTGTCGAGCACAATNTTGGATCTGGAGAGGCAGAATAAAGGACTGAAGGAACTGTGGAATGCTGTCGAGCACAATTATTTTTTTCCAAAGAAACGCTCACGGGATGCGGATTTATCAAATTATTAATTTATTTTTCATACGTTTGTGTTTGTTGACCACGTTTTTAAGCAATCACTGCAACTTCTTATATATATTTTTTCTTGAAATGTTCACGCATTACGCGATGCAGTTAGTTTTTATGATGTATTTTATTCGTTTATAGTCTATTTTCCAGATGGGAGAATAAAGCAAACGCCAACCTGCAACAAAATTTGCAGGCCAGAACGTTTTATAGTCAGTTTTTGTAATAGTATTGCTCTTATGTGGCTGTTTTCTACTGGCTCATGAATAAATTAATTATTTACTGTCTAAAGAACGCACAAAATTTTCTGTCCCTAAAACAACTTTACCAGAACTTCCAAACACGGAACATAATTTAAGTGCACTTGGGATATTGATTTACTCTGAACATATGTATTGAATCCTGCATATATCCGAAGTGCAAATGATTAAAAACACGAAATCAATATTATTTAAATATGATCCTTGGCAAGTGTAATTCAGGAATGTTATTTGTGATGCCTGAAATAGTTAGGTTTTAATGTGGTGAAGGGTATTAATGTAAAGGATTGAGTTTGAGGGAACATCATTCCCGGCAAGAAAATTAATAATGGCGTTCTCCATGATTGCTTGCCACTGAAATTCTCTTGTTTTAATCCTGTAGCTGCAATATAAAATATGAGACGGCTTTTTTAAAAGTTCTGCAAAAGTTCCCAGTGCACCTACCCCTCCCCTTTTCAACTAGTTATTCCTTTTTAAACTATCTTTAAATTGGAAATCAGTAATGAAAAAGTGATGCCAACCAAATAAAAATTTTTGTGCAACTTGTGCTTTCCTTAAAGGAAGTCGTAAATTTTATGCATTAGAAAATTAGGCGTAGCACAACATTTCCGGAATGTGTTGGGTAGAGTTTCAGATTGTAATATTGTAATATCAGGTCCCTACGGGGTGAACAAAACAGAAGCGGTATTACTTTCGTTCAACCGCTGTGACATCCGATCTGTTTCATTGTTCAAGAGTCAAAATTTACATTATAAATTTTTTTGCATATTACATATTTTTTCTTTGCGATATAAAACTATGGGCCAGAAAAAAGTTTGAAAATGGAGGAAAATCACTTTTAAAACTAATAAAAGGAAATACGGGAATTTCNAACTATGGGCCAGAAAAAAGTTTGAAAATGGAGGAAAATCACTTTTAAAACTAATAAAAGGAAATACGGGAATTTCTAAAATGGATATATTTTTTTGGTACAAATCTCGAATTTGAACAAAATTAATGCGCAAAGAAAACTAATTATTTATCACGTCATTTTGAATGTCATGAATTTCTTCTTGTAAATTGGTTGTGTGCTTCGTCCGTATTTCAGGTTTAACTTCTGAGTTAAAATTTAAAGGCAAATTTGTTATAGTCTATTCGCGTCTTTTCACAATTTTTGAATCAAACATTTGAAAAAACATTCTATGCGTTACGGGCTTGGTTTTTTTTCCCCTAAATAAGTCTCTTACCACAAGCGTTCTATACTTGTGTTAACATAAAAGTATATTTTATATTTCCCAGACAAGTTTGCGAATATTCCCTTACAATTCTCGGGTAGTTTTCCCAATATTTTTTACAGTGTGCGCACATGAAAGCAGAACTGAAGGATACAGTATTATATTTTTACGTACCAGTTACTCTTTTGCATTATGGCACAGGGCGATTTTGTAAAGGGCTATTTCTAGTCGCAAGAGAATAGCGACTAAAGTTGGGGACCAGTCAACTTGAGTCGCTGTCATTTTGAAACAACAAATTTACTCGCGAAAAATTATATGCGGAAATAATTTACCGCACTGTTACCACAATAGTCAGGAAATAGCATACAAATTCGCCTTGTATCATAGACGCTCTGATGCCTTTCGGCTTCTCACGCGTAAGCTATGCAATCAGGTCATTACAACCTTGACCACGCGCATAATAAACAGCTGCAAGTGCCTTTGTAAATACTTGGAACGACTCTTCTACGGTGCTAAGTTAATAGTGAAAAAGTAATTTAGGATTTTCTTTGGCAATAAATTTACTGTTCTATGTGTCATTAAACTCTATATGAAACTGAACTGACTGCCATTCTTAAAAATATACTTTCCTCCGGGCAGCATTTAAACTAGCGACCCACGGCTCACTACTTTCTACCTACAGTCCACCGCTATACCATCTGAGCTACCAGGGATTTCTGTCTGCAACCTTTTTGTAAATTGTAGTTATTATAATTTTCAAGGAAAGTGATAAAAATGTGCTAGTGATATCTTTACATAAATACGTGTATGTTATAACCCAAAATAGTCTTCCTTTTGTGTATCTTGGCACTGTTTTCTTTCACATCCAGTGAGGGCTGTCAGATTATGAAATGAAAATTATTATTGTTATTATTTTGTGGCATGAAAGGAAACCGTGAATTGTCTTTATGATGGGATAAGCGCAATATAAACAGCATTAATTAATTTTTATACCTGAGGAAGTCCATCGAAATATGTCGTGGGCACCAAAATTCAATTTCCTATACGAAATATGATATAAAAAATATGGTTACTTTATTCCCCTAATGCTTGGTACACGAACCATAACATTGCAGTGTGTCTAAATTCTCACATGTATATGAAACCCCGTATCGTATTTTCCATAGACTAACCTCTGCTCATGTTCACAACATTGGCTCAAGAACTTCCAAAATAACTGTCAAATTTACTTGTTTCAACAATGATGTGCCGTTCGTTTACACACACGAATAAAAATAAAATTCTGCGTAACTTGATTACATTGTAATCGCGATAAAACTGAGTAAAGCGTAGTATAATATATAAAATCACTTATTTAAGTTAACTGTGTGCTTACCACGTGGTTTCTACAGTTGAGTAGGAAAAATAGCAGTTCCATTTTTGGACATAAATAATGTTACTGCGCAGAAGACATGCACACTCTACTATATATCATTTTTATTGTATTTTCAGTTTGCTTTCTTCCAAAAAAAAAAAAAATTCATACAGCCCTGTTTGTATCAACCTGATAACTGAGCTGACAGTGTGGTGAGTGAGAATAAGGGGACAAGGAGAGCGACTACACAAAGAAATTATATCAGGCAAAGAAATGCCAATCATTTTAACTAATTTCGGCGTTGAAGTTGTTCATTATAATCGATATGTTGTAACTACAGGAATGTGGGCTCACCTCGGTTTCGAGCTCGCGGAAATTGCAGATCTTGGCTGTCTTGTAAACATCAGTTAGCATTTTTTTTTTGGTTGAGTGACGTGAGGCTCTGTTATCGAATACTCAGCATTATCAGCGCATACACAAGAGGAGAGGACAACATTTTTGCCTTTACATCGTTGCGAATATATATGGTTTCATCATCTTCTCCCTTATCTGTCTTGTTTCTGAATAGCACGTAGCTCTGAAGTTGAATGAGTGCGGTAGGGTGGCATAGGTTCAAGCTAAGTTTCGGTCACCATTACCCCTTTCAGACCCAGCGTCTATGGCCGCGCACATGTTGCATGGGAAGGCCATACTTGGCCGGTAACTTACTGCGCACTTCGATACTTAGTGCCCAGTGGTGTTCCCAGTGTGTAGCTCATTCGCCAAACTGTGCTACCACTCTGTCTTATGAATGACTCACAAAGCTTGTGGCTCATTGGCTGTGATAAACGAAACAAATACTGTCTCAGCTAAAGTAGAGCAAGCATAAAATATTTCTCATTTGCGAAACCTTAAACCTTAAATCAAAGTTGGTCTGAATTGGTTAAATCATGCAGGACAAGACCTTGACAAATATCTTCAAACTCGTGGAAGTGAGTAGGGAATAAACATGGACCAGCTGGATGCTGCGTTGTCGGGAGAACGCATTTTGTAACAGTAAGGGCTGAGCGAACATCTCTTCAGCAGTAATTTTGAATCTTTTCACAATATTTCATACGCTTACTTTTCCTGTGTAGGGCATTTTTAATATAAGAAAAAATACAGCATGTCGAAAAACGACTGCAAATCCCGAAATCATGTAAAGGCAGCACTGCCATGTTGCCTTTCTTTGGGTTGTATGCACGTGAGACGTCAGATAAATGAAAACAACACGGCACGAATCCTTGTACTTTTACGCATCAAACCTGAAAATATCTTACAATTGTATTGGTTAATTCAGCTGTATCGACAAACAGAACGCAGATCACTGTCAGACTTGAGCTTCCTGCCGAGTGACTTCACACCGCGAAGGGCAAGGGGAGGATATGCCCATGTATTTACCCGGTCTCGTAGTATAACGAGTGATCACTTGTGAGGTGAGGATGGGGAGAGAATTGTTGAGTAGGTAGAGTGAGCAACAACTTAGAAATGGGGAATCAGCAATGCCAAGAGTTACTCGCTAGAAAGCAGCTCATATTCTGCTTAGGATAATGTTAAATGCTGTTATGTCAGTTGAAGGACCATTACCAGCATCCTGCACGGGCAGGTGATTCAAACTCAAGGGTAGTCGGACAAGTGGAGTCGGAGGAAGAATGATCGATCCACGAAAACTGGCGGGGTGAGTTATGGCCCTCGCGGAAGTATTTATGATTCAACCTCGGGGCCAGGAAGGAGGAAGGGAAGGTGGTACCCAGGAAACTTCGATACGATCTCATGTTCACTTGGAGAAAAAGAAGAAGAATCCGGAAAGGATGGTGGTTTTATAAATACAGGAATTCGCACTTACTATCCAGTGGATTATGGTCAGTCATGCTTAGCAAGTAGGTGTGTGAACCAATGATTTAGGGACAGGGCGCAGAGAAATTGGAAAGTGCTAACTTTGCTCTGAAGGCACCGACTGTTTAGAGACGGTTATGGCGAACAGGTGTTTAATACCCGATGAATGAATTATTGCGAAGAAGAAGAGACCCACTAACTATCGAAAATCATATGTCAAGATTTTCATGTGGCTCTGTTTGAACAAGACACTGTTGTAACAACACTGCTGCGTGATATTATGGGGCAACTAAATTTGTGCTCGCAGACGTCGGTGGACGGCGGAATTTTCGTGGCGTAGAACTGACCGCTGTACAGTCACGGTTATGGGAATACTCACTGCGTTTCTAGGCGAACAATGGAAACTGTGATCAACCTACGGCATAGGGTAGTGGGAAGTTTACGTATCAGATATTTCCTTTGTAACTATTATTACTAATAATTATTGCTATTGTTGCTATGTAATTATGTGACATGTAACCCAAGTAAAACATAATTGGGCACATTCTAATCTGCTTGATATTAAACTGCACATTTAAAGAAAACCTCATGTTAACACTAAAAGCACATCATTTTACATAATTTTATGATTTTAACTCTCTTCAGTGACATTGCATAATTTAATGCATTTTTTTTTTACTTATTGTNCATTACCAGCATCCTGCACGGGCAGGTGATTCAAACTCAAGGGTAGTCGGACAAGTGGAGTCGGAGGAAGAATGAGCGATCCGCGAAAACTGGCGGGGTGAGTTATGGCCCTCGCGGAAGTATTTATGATTCAACCCCGGGGCCAGGAAGGAGGAAGGGAAGGTGGTACCCAAGAAACTTCGATACGATCTCATGTTCACTTGGAGAAAAAGAAGAAGAATCCGGAAAGGATGGTGGTTTTATAAATACAGGAATTCGCACTTACTATCCAGTGGATTATGGTCAGTCATGCTTAGCGAGTAGGTGTGTGAACCAATGAGTTAGGGACAGGGCGCAGAGAAATTTGAAAGTGCTAACTTTGCTCTGAAGGCACCGACTGTTTAGAGACGGTTATGGCGAACAGGTGTTTAATACCCGATGAATGAATTATTGCGAAGAAGAAGAGACCCACTAACTATCGAAAATCATATGTCAAGATTTTCATGTGGCTCTGTTTGAACAAGACACTGTTGTAACAACACTGCTGCGTGATATTATGGGGCAACTAAATTTGTGCTCGCAGACGTCGGTGGACGGCGGAATTTTCGTGGCGTAGAACTGACCGCTGTACAGTCACGGTTATGGGAATACTCACTGCGTTTCTAGGCGAACAATGGAAACTGTGATCAACCTACGGCATAGGGTAGTGGGAAGTTTACGTATCAGATATTTCCTTTGTAACTATTATTACTAATAATTATTGCTATTGTTGCTATGTAATTATGTGACATGTAACCCAAGTAAAACATAATTGGGCGCATTATAATCTGCTTGATATTAAACTGCACATTTAAAGAAAACCTCATGTTAACACTAAAAGCACATAATTTTACATAATTTTATGATTTTAACTCTCTTCAGTGACATTGCATAATTTAATGCATTTTTTTTTTACTTATTGTAACTCGAATCGTTTCACTTATCAGTCCACGTATTAGTAAGATCCGCCAAAAAAAGCAAACATTTTTGGTATACAATTGCAAAAATTATTTCAATTTGATATAGCACGAAAAGCTAAAGTTTTGATGTTACGTCATACGGTTATGATCCACGCTACCTGTACACATTCTGTGCTCAGGATTCAAGTCATGCAATGAGAATATATCAAACAGAGAAGCCGAAAATCGTGAAGATGCTACATTTAAACGGCAGCAGAAGGTCACCTCATAAATTAAAATAATATATATTAATGTCATGCAAGCTTCAAGAAGGGCAGAGCAGGTAGATAATGGCGTAAGTAGTGTCAACGAATTTCGTAATGGCAGTAAGCACTACTCTGTCTCTTAGTTAGGGCTGCTTCTTTACAGCCGGATAGGTGGATGACAGGTAGAAACATCTACTTGTAGCAATGTCACAATGAATGGCAACATTAGCAATACTCACCAATAGCTGGTTCGTAACTTGTTTGTGCACGCTTTCATGTTGGCAGCACTTGCCGCATTTAGCGCGAAAAAAATAAATTAAGAAATTTAAGACTTCTCCAAAAAGTTAATTACAATATTGCGTTTTTCAGGAACCTAACCAGTTCTTACAAGATTGTAAATTTTTTGCATTTTATTTAAAAAAAACTTTCAACATTTAGGTATTGTGTATGCGAATACAGTGCTTCGCCCAGTGCTTAGTATTTTGCTAGTAACNGATTTTTTTGCATTTTATTAAAAAAAAACTTTCAACATTTAGGTATTGTGTATGCGAATACAGTGCTTCGCCCAGTGCTTAGTATTTTGCTAGTAACCACTCTCTGTGTGAACAACGTCATGTTGGTTAGTTGTATTCGTGAATATGACGTGGTTTTAGTGTTTAAATACTTTAACTTTAGCTTTATTTTTAAATTAATACCACCATTTACAATTATAACTCCTGTGCAGCACGTTATTAGTATTCATTTACCATTTTCGTACGACAATACCGAAACTTACTTATCACGTGTTCAGTTTTTTGTAAATATATTGCTGAATGTTTGTGATGCGATATATTTACAGTACGAATCACCCAAAGAATGGGCATGCATGAACACGTTCTCCACAGCACTAAAATTACGCGTATTTGATGGAATAATGAATACTCGCGCATCGTTTTGGATCTACATCACATTAAAAATAGCGTAGAGGTTTTGAATGTGTACTTGAACAGTCCAAGGAATATGTCATCTTCACACATAGATGACAGACAATAACGGAAGGAAAACGTCGAATACGTATACAGTAAATTATTGGAAACCAGCAGTCGGACCACTTTTGCTGAGGTACATTACTTAATATGACAACATTTTATGCGAGATTGGTCGACGAATAATTATATTTATCGCCGCCATGGCGTGGGATAGGAATGCGTCACAATATTAAAAAAAAGCTTCTTGCTAGAAAACACCACAGTGACTTCATGCTGGCAGTAGTTAACTGGAATGTGCTGGATTCACTAAAATACATTTCAAGGTCCTTTTTTATGCTGGGAAAGACTACGACGCCCAGGCACTCTCAGAGAGCCTTAATCGTCCCTGGGGGCAAGTTAAATATGACTAAATGCTGTTCCTGGTACAGTAAGCACGTAGGAAATCAACATTTGAAAAACAAACGTCACTGCTCATAACTACAGTAGACATTGGAATGCAGGCTCCAAGTTAAGATGGCAACAAATTAATGAAAATAGCCCTGAGATACGACATGGTACTGAGAGTGAAATGTTTAAATTTATGGCTGTGTGTAATTTCTTGTCTAACAGATAAGAGCACGAATTGCGTGTAATCAATATACAGGATGATTCTAAAATCATGGGACAAACGTTGAGGGGTGGTAGAGCTCACTAAAACAAACAATTATTGTATAAAAATATATGGGCGGAAATGACGCGTTGAGGCACAAACACAAAAACATAACACATTAACGGAAACATAAAATGTTCATANGATTATTGTATAAAAATATATGGGCGGAAATGACGCGTTGAGGCACAAACACAAAAACATAATACATTAACGGAAACATAAAATGTTCATAAGCAGCATACTTAACAAGTGATTCCGTACAGAAGATGTTAAAACAGTTGCTGGAAATGCATCCACCAACAGTCACGCATGCTTGGCGACCTCTACATATGGCGTGATTGGCTGACAATGGTGGCGTGCGTGAAATACCCGGCGTATTTGAATCTGTTCGCCAATCACTCCACCGACGCTACCAAGCTTGCATTACTGTCGGTGGTAGCAATTTTGAGCAATTATTATAAACATTGCTGTAAAAAGGCATTTAGCGGCGACGTTGTAAATACACAACGTGTTGCATTTCATGTGTTATTTTAGTGTTTGTGCCTCAACGCGTCACTCCCGCCCATATATTGCTATACAATAATTGTTTGTTTTAGTGAGCTCTACCANCCCGCCCATATATTGCTATACAATAATTGTGTGTTTTAGTGAGCTCTACCACCCCTCAATGTTTGTCCCATAATTTTAGAATCAGCCTGTATTTACTTTCCTAAAATCTTCACAGGTTCAGTCGGACGGATGAAGCAAGAACAATGCGAGACAGTCCATGGCGATGTTAATTTCACAGATGGCAGAATAATGCAACAAGAGTAGGAAAGTAGATCTAAAACAGGGCACACACAAGTGCTCAATTAACTGCGAACAACCTTACCTGATACAACACCGGCGAAGTGCGAAACAAGGAACACAACATTGGGTTTGCAGTAATAATTTCAGTGGGAAAT
Source organism: Clitarchus hookeri (assembly GCA_002778355.1). NCBI lineage: Eukaryota > Metazoa > Arthropoda > Insecta > Phasmatodea > Phasmatidae > Clitarchus > Clitarchus hookeri. The sequence continues at coordinate 458,289 of NQII01000666.1, forward strand.
AAAACACACCAGACAAGTGGGTATTTATTCCCAGTACAGGTTACGTACTCAACATCACTCTGGTTAAGATGCACTAAATTAAGCGAAGAGGTAATAAGGTTCTCCCCTCCTCTTCTTTTTTAAATAGTTTTTTTCCTTCTACACCTATTTCTCCTGTAGAATTTTAAAAAATTCATTCCTGTAATAACTTTTAACTTATTTTCTGTCTAGAAGGTTTTCGACAGCGTCTATACTGGATGTTCACTACCTCTTCTTAGTTATAGGTTTGCTAATAGGCACACTCAGGGGNTCCTTCTACACTTCTTTCTCCTGTAGAATTTTAAAAAATTCATTCCTGTAATAACTTTTAACTTATTTTCTGTCTAGAAGGTTTTCGACAGNCCTTCTACACCTATTTCTCCTGTAGAATTTTAAAAAATTCATTCCTGTAATAACTTTTAACTTATTTTCTGTCTAGAAGGTTTTCGACAGCGTCTATACTGGATGTTCACTACCTCTTCTTAGTTATAGGTTTGCTAATAGGCACACTCAGGGGAGGGAGTTTTGGCCACGATCCCTCTCTGCCGCGACGCATGCATCCTTGCATGAATTACCTCCGCTGCAGGTGTGTGGGGCTCGGTCCTGAGACGCACTTGGTCCCGTCCGTCCGTACCTGGGACGTACACGTGACACATAGATTAGGGCAGGTTAGGAACGAGAAGCAGTCACTGAAGACTCTTCTTTGCTCCGCGTGACCACTCAGTACATAAGGAAAACAGAGGTACAGAGGTGCAGCCGCCGCTTGTTCCGAGTACTCAAGCCGCACACGTCAGCAACGTGCAGGAATGCCGTTTCCCAGTCAGAGTCTGGTGATGCACACCCGCCGGCCGGCTGCCCGGCCAATAGGGAACTTTTCGCAGCATGCGGTGGTCAATCAGAAACGAGACTCTTTCCAGTCACGTGGAGTAGCTAGGGGGTTGGCCCAGATGGGCCGAGACCCTCCAGAAATATCTGCAATGTGTAAAACTCTCAGAGCAGATGGAGAGCTGCCAAACTAAACTGTGTTTTTATTCAGTTCAACCATTATATTCTCTCCCAGAGAGGAAGAGTGAAGAGATTTGGGCGGCTCTTAACAACGAGGGGTCTGGAGAGTTCTCTCCCCAAGGCATAATAGCTNGAAGAGATTTGGGCGGCTCTTAACAACGAGGGGTCTGGAGAGTTCTCTCCCCAAGGCATAATAGCTTTCCTCCCCAAAATAGTCTTCCCTCTCATCTCTCAATATATGAAACGTCTCAAAGTCGGAAAAACCCATTAACTGACCCTAGGAATGTCTCAGAACTTGGCGTGTACCCATAAAATCACCCGTTCTGTAATTTTTTTTTCCAGGAAATGGAACCACAGCAGGCATTACAACATTTAATTATTTTATTACGAAGCCAAACAAGATTTTATTAATTAGTGATTATAATTGCTGTTAAATCTGGCAACATTCGTCACTTTGTTGCTATCATTAGGGAGAAACTTTACACGAACTTTTACTGAAAGTCGGCAAGAGATTTGCGTATATATCTACATGGCAATTCGCAGGTACTTTCACTGGTGCCTTCCAGAGCACCGCGGCGCCAATCAGAGATGCGGGCACGCCCACTTGGAAGAACTCGCGACGCCGCTTGGTCTCTGTGCACTCGCCTGCTCTGCGGCGTGTCACTGTTTCTGGGCAGCGACTCGCACCGCACACCGCGAAGACGTCGTCAACATCTCCATTTGCGTCGGCAGTCATTAGCACCCGCTTCAGGCCCCGCCAAACAACACCTCGACTTGTTTTCAGCCCTGGGGAGACTGGACGGCAGCTTTTGTCTCGCCACGGCCGCGCATTACAGTGGCATCCATCCCGCGGCGTCGAGGAAAACACCCGTCGACAATGTCGGAGCAAATTGTCGGGCCGGGCAAGGGGACGAAGCGAGAAATAAAGAAATAAAAGGAAGCTGGGGGGAAGATTTATAAACATGTTTTTCCTCGCAGGCCGGCGAGGATGGAGACGCACACACANCTGGGGAGACGGGACGGCAGCTTTTGTCTCGCCACGGCCGCGCAATACAGCGGCATCCATCCCGCGACGTCGAGGAAAACACCCGTCGACAATGTCGGAGCAAATTGTCGGGCCGGGCGAGGGGACGAAGCGAGAAATAAAGAAATAAAAGAAAGCTGGGGGGAAGATTTATAAACATGTTTTTCCTCGCAGGCCGGCGAGGATGGAGACGCACACACACAGGGGAGGCGTCGTCGGCAGAATGCGCGATGAGGTCCCGCGCGTGACCTTCGCGAGGGGACGGACAGCATCCGAGGCGACGTACTGTACGTACGCGCATGCGCGGAGGTGCCTCAGCCGGGAGCCGAGCGCGTGTTTTATTCAACAGCGCCGTCGCGCGCGTGATTCCGNGGTGTAGTGGTTAGACTACTCGCCTCCCACCAAGGCGAACCGGGTTCGATTCTCGGCGGGGCCGCCCCCGGATTTTCGCGTGAAGGAATCGTGCCGGACGATGCCGCTGGTCGGCGGGCTTTTCTCGGGGATCTCCCGTTTGCCCCCGCCCTTGCTCCATACTCACCTCGCTTCATCCTCACCGATGCCAAAAGGCTCGGCTTCACCCCTTATGCAGAAATTCTTCTTTTTCGCGCCATAATTTTGGATTCATAGTCATTACTGACAGTGTACGATTATACAAATGTACATTTTACGAGTTTTTAAAATATTTTTGTGCGTAAATTTAATTGCGTGTTATCTGAATGTTGTAGAAAATCGAGAACATATTTACGTTTTATCAATAAGTTCTTGCCTTTTTAAAAAGCAGGAAATAAAACAGTGGAAATTGGATACAAAATTATTAAAAGAACTAACAAATTGCAAATTTTCTATAATCGAACATTTCCAGTAACACCTCTGAAACTGACATTAGGACACGAAAACGAAAAATTTCTACGTTAACAGGTGAAGCGGAGCCTAGGAGCAGCCCAAATCGCTTCGCTCGCTCACAGCCCCGGTGCCCGCGACAACGCAGGGCTCGCGCGCAGAACAGACGTCACGCCCGCCGATGCAGGAGAGACGGGAGATATATCTGTTCCAGAAGTCTGCCATTCCCACGCGAATTACATCCGCAGAAAGTAACATACATCTGGGAGGCGCGGCGCTGGAAAGCTTTGGAGGTCAAGCAAGGTTACGATGGAACAGAGACGGATTGCGATGGAAGGGAAATCGGGAGTACCCCGAGACAACCCACTGACCAACGGAAACATTCGCCCCTACGAAAATCCGGATTTTAACCTTCTGGGACTTGAATGAGGTTCGCTGTGTTGGGAGCCGAGTGGTATAACCACTACAATGTTAGGCTACAGACTAAGACTAGAGCAACCATAAAGGGAAGAAAAGAAGAATATTTTATATAAAATACATTTGCTGTTGCAAAACTCTGGGCGTAGCCAGGTTCATGGACGAATGCAGGTCTTACTTCTGAGTAAGCAACAAATCTAAATTCCTGAATTGCAAAACCAGACTCAGAAAAGAACAATATGAAGCTTGGATTTTCAAAATATGCCAGTTTGTCACATACTATATTGCACTACAATAAAATTAATGAAAATGGAATATAACCTATAAATATCTTATATTATACGTAATAACCAATTATAAGTTTCTCTTTTCTTTAAGTGTTCCACCTACAAACTCTCCCATGGGCGTACCACAATCACCAGTGTCCACCTGGGAGCACCTGGTACTCTATATAGGAATGATGTATAGGCCATTCATTGTTACTTCCGACTTTTCTGAAGCCCTACTAAAGTTCTACTTTCACGTTATTCCTCCGCCTCATGCAAATAAAGCTTAACTAAGCCTAGAAAATTACACCACAGGGACAATGCACAGTATTTGTGCACACTCAGTTAAAAAAATTTTTGCATGCGAAGTATATTTGTTACTACGTATTACCAAAGCATCTATTTTGTCCCTGTTTTTAATCATAGGTGTTAAAATATGGCAATGTAATAATTATTATTTGGTAACTTCAGTTTTAAGTTGTTGGCAACACTGTGTAGTGTTTTGTTTTTTCTAGTTGATAAATATATAACGGTCAACATTGTTGTTTCAGTTTTGCTGTTAAAGTATAATAAAACATTTCGTTTATTAAAAGGCCTTTATTCATTAAACCTCAACAATATTAATTATAGATGAAATATTCTAATGTATCACTAAAATGCAAGTAAAAAGTTTAATTGAACCAAAATAAGATATTTTTATGTCAACAGAAGTATACAACGCGTGTGATACACGGNCGATGCCGCTGGTCGGCGGGTTTTTCTCGGGGATCTCCCTTTTTTCCCCCGCCCTTTCTCCATACTCATCTCGCTTCATCCTCACCGATGCCAAAAGGCTCGGCTTCACCCCTTATGCAGAAATTCTTCGGTTTCGCGCCATAATTTCGGATTCACAGTAATTAATGACAGTGCACGATTATATAAAATTTACATTTTACGAGTTTTTTTAAATATTTTTGTGCGTAATTTTAATTGTGTGTTATCTGAATGTTGTAGAAAATCGACAACATATTTACGTTTTATCAATAAGTTCTTGCCTTTTTAAAAAGCAGGAAATAAAACAGTGAAAATTAGATACAAAATTATTAAAGAACTGACAAATTGCAAATTTTCTATAATCAAACATTTTCATTAACACCTCTGAAACTGATATTATGACACGAAAACGAAGAATTTCTACGTAACAGGTGAAGCGGAGCCTAGGAGCAGCCCAAATCGCTTCACCCGCTCACATCCCCGGTGCCCGCGACAACGCAGGGCTCGCGTGCAGGACTGACGTCACGC
>NQII01000666.1:463170-494007 GCA_002778355.1 Clitarchus hookeri
GCGAATTACATCCGCAGAAAGTAACAGACATCTGGGCGGCGCGGCGCTGGAAAGCTTTGGAGGTCAAGCAAGGTTACGATGGAACAGAGACGGATTGCGATGGAAGGGAAATCGGGAGTATCCCGAGACAACCCACTGACCAACGGAAACATTCGCCCCTACGAAAATCCGGGTTTTAACCTTCTGGGACTTAAATGAGGTTCGCTGTTTTGGGAGCCGATCTAAATTCCTGAATTGCAAAACCAGACTCAGAAAAAAACAATATGAAGCTTGTATTTTCAAAATATGCCAGTTTGTCACATACTATATTGCACTACAATAAAATTAATGAAAATGGAATATAACCTATAAATATCTTATATTATACGTAATAACCAATTATAAGTTTCTCTTTTCTTTAAGTGTTCCACCTACAAACTCTCCCATGGGCGTACCACTGTCACCAGTGTCCACCTGGGAGCACCTGGTACTCTATGTAGACAAGATGTATAGGCCATTCCATGTTACTTCCGACTTTTCTGAAACCCTGCTATAGTTCTACTTTCACGCTATTCCTCCGCCTCATGCAAATAAAGCTTAACTAAGCCTAGAAAATTACACCAAAGGGACAATGCACAGTATTTGTGCGCACTCAGTTAAATTTATTTTTTTTGCATGAGAACTATTTGTTACTACGCATTATCAAAGCATCTATTTTGTCTCTGTTTTTAATAATATTAATTATAAATGAAATATTCTAATGTGTCACTAAAATGCAAGTAAAAGTTTAATTGAACCAAAATAAGATATTTTTATGTCAACAGAAGTATACAACGTTTGTGATACACGACATGTTTGGGAAACAACCAAACATGTCATACATGGGGTGAATTTCCAAAGGTTTGATTCAAGAAGTCTAAAGATACCGCAAACTATATCTAATAAGCCTCTGTTTTCGCCCCCGCCAGTTTTAGCTTCTTTTTTTTTCCGCGTTTGAGACGGTGAAACGCAGGAGCGCAATGTTCAATGCACCTATGTACTTTTGTATGAATCTGACATGTAAATCTGGAGATACAGCGATTTGAAAAAGCTGTTTTTAGTCATTTTGGAGTACTCTGAAATGGCGTTTTTAATGTACGTGACGTCTTGAAAGCAGTCGTCAGCCCTCGTCTGAAGTATGTGTTCTTTTCGTAGATCAGCACATCGTCGTGTTTCACATTAGGCCAGCCTGTCGGCTGGATTGTTTCCCTACACGCCAGAAACTCAAGGTGAAGCAGACCTTGTGGATCCCTGAACACAGTGGCCATGACCTTGTCTGCCTAGGGCGCTACTGTGACCTCCTTTTTCGGTGGCGAGTAGAAACCCTTCCCTTACATCAAAGAGATAGTTTGTTTTCAGGTGTATGCTGCACCCAGGCCCCGTTACCGATTATGATAGTTTCCAGGTGTTTCCATCTTCGTTTAAGTGTTTCAGATGTGTTAAAAAAAAACAGAAAAATGGAGGCCCTGGTGTTTGTGTTAAACATGCTGGCACTCAACCTGCACACACTTTGCGTAGTGGAGCTCGTCATGATTGATGTGGTGAGTAACGCTGTGTAACATTGTCCGTTACATATCATTCCGTCAATGCTGGCTAGATTGACAACAGTGATTGCAATGCTCTTCGTTAACACCTGCTCTTCCGATGGCAAACTTCCTGCACCATTCTCTCACGTGGTGCACATCTACTGCTTGCTCACCATAATACTCTGATACTTGCCACTTCACTGTAAGAAATATACCAAGCTAAAATTCTTCGTCTTTATTTAAAAAACAATGTCTGATTTATTAAATTTGACAAGTTGAAATCGAAACTTGGCAGGACTCGGTTAAATAATTTATGAAATATATAACTTAAGGCTCGGAATAATCACCAATTGAAACTTACCGACTGAAAGAAACGCGCAGACTGGTCTGAAGTGTCTCGTTTCCAATTGAATCGACCATATGTGACTCTGAAGCCATGGATCCTAAATGTCAACACGGGACTCTGCCAACTAATATCATTCTGTGATTATATGGGGTTTGTTCGACTGGCAACTTTCTAATGTATACAAATATCTGTAACCGGTGAAAATGTGCAACTCTTTTATGAGGCGTTACATGCATTAATTTGCTGCGTTCACCGTGATGGGTTTCGTCTCTTTGAGCAGGACAATATTCTCCCACAATCGTCCAGAGCCGATAAGTTACGGCTGAACGAACACTCACACGAGTTTGGGGTCATTCCATAATCCCCCTCGTTTAATTTACGTGAACGTTGTCTAGTATATCGGAGATGCCTTACAATGTGTAGTTAAAAGCAAAGATTCATCACCTTGGAATAATGCAGAATTATGAATTGTTCTTGAGGAGGCGTGGCTTTCACAGTCTTTGAATAGCTTCAGAAAGCACATGGAACCCATTGCCCGTCGTGTTTACGCAGTTGTAATACCAGGAGGTGGACTTACACGAGTNGCTTCAGAAAGCACATGGAACCCATTGCCCGTCGTGTTTACGCAGTTGTAATACCAGGAGGTGGACTTACACGAGTATCCCAATTGTTTCGACTTTTCATGATATTTATACAGCACAGAAATTACAAGATGTGATATATTAGTTCGCATATCTTGGTTTTCATCCTTCAATTTCATAGTTACACAATGGAGAAATTGTATAATTTCAGTTGCCAAAATCGTAATGCGAAATACGCGAAATAAATGCATGCATTTTCATATATCTATTCACTTGGCACGTACATGTTAATGTAAGAAACAGTTTGTGGGACGTTGTTGAAAAACTATTATTTATTCTGAAAAACGGTATCATTTTAACAATACAACTGCTCTATCTCAATCGATTATATAAAAAAACTGTAACATATAATTTAAATGTTAAACTAGTAACTAATTCTATGTCCAGCGTTGTGAATAATTTTGAGTATTGAGTTAGTACTGTATGTAAACACTATTTGGATTGAAAAAAAAANCTATGTCCAGCGTTGTGAATAATTTTGAGTATTGAGTTAGTACTGTATGTAAACACTATTTGGATTGAAAAAAAAACGTTAGCCGCATTTTGCAACACGTTACAATTAACACAGCCAAACTCGGTTATACATTGTACATAGTTNAAAAAAAAACGTTAGCCGCATTTTGCAACACGTTACAATTAACACAGCCAAACTCGGTTATACATTGTACATAGTTATCAATGAATTTCTGTCTAAAAATTTACACGGCAGTCGCGGCGGGAATGTACAGAATTCTGTTAAAGCATCGTAATGTATCGCGTTGACGCCCTGTTGTGATATTTATTTCAAGATGCAAATAATAATTTTCTCTTCAGATCTGTGATTTGTTACTATAGCGTATGTAATCTAGGAAGTTAATTTGTCCAGAGACCCAAGAAGCTCCAAAAATAAATTAGTAGGCCTACTGTTGATTGTACCACCTTTTGAATTAGTGGTAAATAATAATTTAGCATATCAGATAATAACTTTTAAATGGAATTTAGCGTGACTAAGTATGTAACTTTGGGCCAGGCCGCGTTATTGGTGGTAAAAAAGTAATCTGAGGAGTCATAGTGTAAAAGAAACCCTGAAGTGAATAATACAGCGTATTAGCTCAACAGTTACGGATCCTGACGTAATTTGACCCTATTTTCAAAGGCGGAGACGTCAACATATTAGTAGGTCTTTAACCCTCTGACGGCTATTCTCTGTGTGAAATACTATGCATTACTAAATTGAGAATCGCAGGGCTATTCGGAAACTAGCCATGCGGTCTGCGTCGGAATAGTGTCATCAGTCACACAGAAGTGACCACCGCCAACATACAGTTTCTTTCGCTAGCGCAGTGGACGTGACGGGCATTGATGGAGTTGGCAACGGCTGCATGGGGACGCCGAACTACGTGGCGAGGTGTAGGGGCCAGGAAATTCGCAAAGGCATGCCAGGTGGGTCATGGCGATACCAAGGTATGAGAGGAGCAAAACAAGGCGTGGACTTGGAAATACGTGGACCGTTAGNGGGGGGGACTGGAATAGATACGTTCATCAGGATAGTTGGCTGAAGGTTGTAGATGCAGGGGTGAACTCGCAGTGATAATTGAACGAATGGTGATGGGAGAAATAATTCCGCGGTTTCGGAATTGAGTGTGAGGCAAGAAAGCAGTCACAACCGGATAGAAACGCGATTGCACTAGTCAGTCAGTAGTGGCTATTGCCCTTTTTGTTAGAAAATTGCTGCGTTATTCGTATTGTGCACATCGGTAACCTGGCAGTAGTATTTGGAACGTTCTGAAAGTAAGCTTGCTTTAAATAATTTCCGCAGGAAACAGATTAAAAATGTAATTTACAGCAATTTACGGATTCAATGCGCGTCTGTCGAAACCAGAAATGACAACATCGTATAACCAATTTACACATTTGTCTTCCTACATTAAGACATGCATATTGTTACGTGTTACGAATCAGCGTCGCTTCCCTTGCCCCGTTCCACTCGGGTGAACGGAACAGTGTGCCAAAGGCAGAGCAATAACACGAGAAGCTGGCGGCGAATTACAAAGGCGAGCCGTCGCGTGTGCCAGATAAGGATATCGGGACTTGTGCGTTGCTGACCTCCAACGGTTAGAATTTATGGGGTTATCTTTGAAAGAATGTTCTGATCATCGCCATTGCCTATCTCAGCGATACTCGGGGTGCGGGAAATCATCTAGATCGGGCCAGCGAGACTACTTAAGCCACGACGGGCCTCCGAGCCGGCAGTTTAGAGTTTGGAGGGTTGTGCGACCTTGAGCGCCAGGTGTGCGAAGACAGTGAAGATACAAGCCAACAAAGCGTCGAGTAATGGCGAGAGTGACCAGTGTTAGTGAAGTCTGCGGACTGCGAGCATCGGCGCAGTGAAGAGTGAGACTGACGGGCGGGACTATTGAACTGGATGCATGAGTGTAAGACATTTGGAATGACGACAATAAACAGATAGAATATGTGTAAATAATGAGTGTGAATTGTCACTGTAACCAGTACTTTAATTAGAATTGATATAGACATTGCGCTCACTGAGAATAACAAGAGTAACAGTGAAGATAGGCTGTTCAATGTTGTAAATAACAGATGTGTTCATAAATTAAAAATCAAATTTGGTCCTTTTAGTTTTATCAATGCTCAATCCCTGACGAACTCGGATACGCCTCTCTGGCGACTTGTAACAATATTATAATTACGGCAACAGAAAAATTTGCGAAATTTTTTTACATTTGCTAACCAAAATAAGAATAAACTCGAACCTTTTACAATATGAAGGAAACAAAACTCGTAATAAACTTATTGATTTAAAACCGCATAAAGCAAACATGCAACCCACACAGGCTATTATGTTATTAATTCCTAACAAATTAAAACATTTCTTGAAACTTTATATTTCCTAACGAATGGAGGATCGTGCATTGTAAATAGGGCATAGGCGTGCAAAGAAGACCAAGGAGAGTGTGATACACTCATATGTTAAACTTTGGTTACCTCTTTGTTTATTTTGAGTGACTCCTGTGTACGAAATGCGATGTTGTTTGCAGCTGTAAAACGTGTACAACACTCGGGAATTCCTTTTAGAGAACAATTATTTGGTATAGCTACTACGGAGTTCGGAAGTTTTGAAATCAATATTTGAAAAATAAGTCCCTGCCTCTCACTGCACTCACGGACAAAAGAATTTTACGCATCTATAAGGAACGGCGGGAATGAAGGAAAAACTGCACATGTTGAAAGGTCACGTAACTTTATTACTAATATTATAATATAAGACCACACGGATAACAGAGTTGGCAGTAAGGGGATACTGCTGGTCCCATGTCAATGGGATTTAAACCATCTTTCCAGGTCAGGACATGTGGCGATTCGGTTCGGAAGGGAGCCGTACCACCGTTGTACCTTCTCCTAAGGCCAATAGACCCACAGTTGTCGTAACTGGACCTTGAAATTCTGCAGAGAGGTAACGGATCGGAGTTGATGCCCGAGTTGATTCCACACAAGTTCTATCGAGGACAGATCAGATTACCTCACTGGCCGCTAGAGTACCTCAGTATGAGTGTGGCGTGTGTAAGAGCGTCATATTGTTGAAAGACTGTGCCAGGGCGCTGTTTCATTAGGGGCGATACACGAAGACACACACACAGGATGTCATTGACGTACCACTGTGCGTCTCGGTATCCCGAGTCGTTACAAGACGTGAACTCGCACACGACGGTCATCCGTGGTAATGCAGACCCGAGATGCATCATACCTGGTCATGATGCGACGCTACCATCACTCCGTCATCTGGTTGCATCATCACTACAAACGCCGCTGTCTCTGCTTAGGTGTTAACGGCAACCTACGTATGGGACTGTCAACCCGTCGTCCGGTTGATGTCAGCTGCTTAGGCATGGTGTGAGATTACACGGGCTGTTTTATTGTGTCCAGTAGATGTTTCTAGATGGCAGGTGCCGATGTCTTGAGGTTGCGTAATGTTTGGTACCCAATACGAAGATCCTTCCTCGGTTTGGTCTGTCTCGGTTGGCCGGAAACTTCGCGACGAGTGAGTGCGCCCTCACGTAACCATTGCTTCCAACACCGCAATGTCCCGCATGGCTGGCAGTCACACGGTACGTTTACCCGGCCTTATGCAGATCAACAATGTGGCCCCTGTCGAACTCCGCAAAGTGTTGGTAACGCTCTCTGATGCGTCTGCAATTCAAGGGGTGGCCTTGTCTGTGGATTTGCGTGGTAAAATCATGACGTCGTTCCACCTTGAGACACCAAAAACATGGGAAACCTAACCTGTCGAAATTTAAATGAAACTATTGTATCAGAGCATGCTGATATTTAGCCAGAAAGTTTAGCTTCATTAGTTGTTATTTATTTAAAAACTTCTACATTTTACATGCATTAAATACAAAGTTCTGCCTCAAAATTTTCAAAGAATTGGGTGTCACACTATGGCGATGGACGAAAATGCAGCTTCAATGACGTCATAACATGACATCTCCTGTTCTTCCCACCTACATGCTACTATGCATTCTCTATGTCCGGTGACGTGCCCACACTGTAGTACCTGCCTGCCAGATGCTCTGCACACTCCTTATAACACTGTAGCCTAGATGTAGATTTCACCTAAATATTTATCAGATCTTCTGCGAAATATGTATTCTATTTACAGCTAGAAGAGCTGGTGAGCCCACATCAGTATTTTGAGTACTTAGAAATCAACATTATGAAGCAGGGACTACGAGCTGGTGAACGGACAGTACACACTCATCTGTGATGCACACGTGTACTAAATCACGTTCAATTTAAACCATTCCTTCTAGGTGTTTTACGTTTTTTTTGTCAATAAGTATACTTTGAGACAGACAGTAGTAATGTTGGCAGCGATTTAGGAAAAGTACTTCCATAACTCGACGTCAAATTAAAAGTTTGGTTTTTGAATGTGTGCATAATGATTTTAATATAATTTAATTTCAGTTTGGGTTTTTTACACATAACAGTAAGAAACTACATACTAGTAACACATTTACGTTTCTAACAAGTTTACAATTACACTTGATTGACGCACGAATGTAGTGTTGTGGTCCATGGAAAAGTTAACTTTAAATATGCATGATGCAAGGATACAAATCGAGCATTAAGAAAATCCTATGTAGGGCTTTCAGAAGTACTCAATCAGACACGAACAGCGTATAGGCGCTTGTTCACCGGTTGCAGTACTACTGCTGCCGTCAAAGAGTGGCTAGGTTTGCGCACTGCCGCCGTGTACGTAAACACAGCGCTTCTTGAAATTCTCGGGGATGCTGGTGCCAAAGAATTTGTGGTTTTCGCGCACTCCTCTCTGCAGGAGCACTTCCCCGATGCACTCGGCTTCGCGTGGAAAACAGCGGTGCATCAAGAGTTCCGAAAATAAATGGAGAGGGCAAACCTCTTGGGTATACACTCCGGGCGCAGCCGTAGGCGTGACTCGTCGCCGGATGGGAGTCGCGGCGTTGCTTTCGTCGCGAGCAGCCGACAGCCACTTCAAACAAGAATCGACGCTCGGCGCACAGAGGCCTTGTTTGTTTCCCCCGGCAACATTTCATCCCGTGTTTGTGCCCGCTGATAACACGCTGCAGCTGGCGTCTTGCGCAACCTCCTTGCCGGCATCATCAGCTCGGCTCCGCGAGCGGAGTGCCGACTGGGGAGAACGTTCTCTTCGTTCTGGCCAGCTGCTCAAGGATTTTCACGCAGTCTACTCGCGGTATCTTCAAACTTTTTGAATCCAGCCCTTGAAAAATCACCCTGTGAATGACGTGTTTGATTGTTTCCTAAATATGCCACGAACCACGAGCGTTTTATACTTGTGTCACCGTACAAGCATTTTATTTTCGTTTAAATTGCAATTTTAATATAATTTTATTTATTAACTATAATCCTTCACTTATAACTAACGCAAATAAAAACAGAGCTAATAAGTGTGTCGTTAATACCATAAGTGTGTTTTTAAAAACATAGCAAGAAATAGTTCTTGTGTAAAATATTAATAAACTGAGTGCGCCTAATGCGGTGCGTTGTATTCTTGTTCTAATGTTTTAGTCTTGGTTAAGCTTGATCAGCATGAAGCGGAGGAATATCCTGAAAGTAGAACTCTAAGGGCTTGAGAAAAGTTAGAAGTAACAATGAATAGACTATACACACGCGCTGAGGCAGGAGTTCACTAAGGGGAGTACGAAAGGCCTATAACGCCAATGTTGAATTAACCAATTCATATCCCTTTCTCTCTGATACGATTCAAGGTAATGCGGTGCAGTTTTTATGATGTATATCCGTACCTTAAACGTTCACTGTTCTATTTTAATGAAAATACAATTAGTACAAAGCATAACATAACTGTAAAAATTAGCAATTTCTTTGTTTTTTTTCATTACGTTTTNATACGATTCAAGGTAATGCGGTGCAGTTTTTATGATGTATATCCGTACCTTAAACGTTCACTGTTCTATTTTAATGGAAATACAATTAGTACAAAGCATAACATAACTGTAAAAATTAGCAATTTCTTTGTTTTTTTCATTACGTTTTTTTTTTTGCTGGCATTATTTGTCCTACCCCGACCATTGTAGATCCACGTTACCACAATAATGGAATGAAGAANTTTTTTTTTTTGCTGGCATTATTTGTCCTACCCCGACCATTGTAGATCCACGTTACCACAATAATGGAATGAAGAAGTGGTACACATTTCAAAGTTCTAGTTGAAGCTGCTTATCAGATAATGGGAAACTTTTGTAAGAAAATCTAGTTCTTAAGAATTGAAATAAATCAAAGGAAACACAACTTAAAACCCTCCAGCACTGTAACCCTTATCTCATAGAGTATCGTCCAGATGTTACAACCAATGCAGCCAATCTATACAAAAAACTTTTCCGCTGTAAATCGAAACAAACCAGTCTTTAAGAACAAATAGTTCCTGAGTTGTTGTGTTTCAACTGAACTAGTGCTCACGAATACAATAAAAATGCTCGTGCAGAAGTATAAAAAAATGGTTTAAATATTTTTATTGAGCCTACATTGATGACATATCCACCAAATTAAACATATATCCATATATTATAATGTCATAAAAATCAAGTGGTTTAGGAACAAATTAATTTTAATCTCCAACTACAGCTCTCTGGGAATACACATTACACTGTAGAATAGACACAAACTCTGAAATGTTGTCAAGAAATTATGACGTAATTTAAGTGCAGGCATCATTTCTGAACCATCAACAGTTACATGTCCATTCATAATGACCAAATAATGCGTGGATAAAATTTGGCGATTACATTTTATGGTATTTGTGGAATGTAAACGTGCTAAAATAAGGAATATTTAGTTATTTCAATAGAAAGAAAGTGATGGCACATAAATGGAAAATGTAATATGGCGGATAGAACTGAGCCTCAATGGCGATCAGTCTCTGCCATTTTGGATTTGTGGAATTTTTACTGTAGCCTGCAGTTCTGATTTTGTTTTAGGTTTTACGGCTCGAAGAAGCAAAAATTATTGCATTCTACCCTTTCTAAAGCAGTTATTGCTTGTCTGCCGCTGTTAGTGTCATCTATACAAGATGTTTTTGAACTACATGTCGATATACAAGCTTCAGGGTTTATGGGCTAAAATAAACAATAACTCCTAGCAACAAAATGTTCAAAAAAAATTCATAAAGCATTTTTAATTTGAAATTTAAGTCAGCAGAATAGCGCCGGGAGTCCGCAACTTCACGTACCTGCGTGCATAACAAGTTGCGTATCATGAAGGCGCGCCGTGAGCATAGCGCCTGCACGTAGGACACCATAAACTCGAGGTACACGGTCGCCGCTAGTGGTTGCTTGTTGGTACACGTGTGTCAAACTACATGAAGAATGAAAGATTATTAACTGAGTAGTGAAGACTACCAGAAGTGATTGCATTTTATTTCCAACAACACACAAACAACATTATTGGCGATGTAGGGTCTGCAACTATTTTCTAGGGGCCCTATATACAAGCGATCGTCGCATGATGCGCCAGTTCCGTTCGCCTTCGAGTATATGCAACTTGTTGTGCACACTAGTATGTGAAATTGCGGACTCCCGGAGCTATTTTTGTAACTTTAATTTAACATTAAAAAATATTAGATGAATTTTCTTAACATTTTGCTAAACGGATGTATTGTCTATATTAGCCCATAAATGCTGTGGTTTGGATTTCTATATGTAATTTAAAAACACTTTGTATAATCGCCCACGCGATATAATCACTTCTTTCATCTCTGCTGTCATCAGTTAAAAATCAATAAAGCCGGGAAGCTTTAACAGCGTGCCTAAGTTCGAGAAACTGTTATTTACGATCTGCCGTGTGAAAAATTTCGTTAAACTTTACGTAATGGAATTCACGCTGAAAAATGGTTAAATTCGCTACGTTGGATTTCCATTTATGCGCCATAGCTTTATTTTCGACGAAGTTATGGAATATTTCTTATAATAGCGCATTAACATTTTACAACTGCTTTAAATGTAGTCGCCAAATTTTATCCGCGCGTTATCTGGTAATTGTAAAACGGAAAGAAACAAGTCATCATTTAAAAAATGCAACAATTCCGTCATATTTACTTGACAAAAATTCAACATTTGTGTTTGTTCTGCAGTGTAATGTATGTTGCTATAAATAGTTGTATTTTCAAAATAAACGTCCCCAAACAGTGAAATATACTAGAAACCAATGATTCAACACGGTATATGACGCCGAGACTTAAGGTGGAGGAATCCTTTCCCACTTTTTTTTNATACTAGAAACCAATGATTCAACACGGTATATGACGCCGAGACTTAAGGTGGAGGAATCCTTTCCCACTTTTTTTACAAATCTTTGTAATCAAACTTTATGGCCGGATATCGATAATCAAAGCCTGATATGGCATGCCTTTTTTNTTTTTTTACAAATCTTTGTAATCAAACTTTATGGCCGGATATCGATAATCAAAGCCTGATATGGCATGCCTTTTTTTTCTGAAGTTTTTATGGTTTCAGTTAAATTATATTTTCCTTTGTGCGAAAAAAATATTAAATAATTAATGGAACTTCCGATTACGGTTATACACGTGAAACAAGTAGTAACTGTATAAAAAGAAGTTGGATTACGGAACAAATGTTAGTGTTCGCTTCAGCTGAGGTGTTCCTAAGGTCGCTCCGGCGCAGCTGATCGAAGTTCAAATCTCCGTCCAGCTTGCAATTTTTAAAAATACTATCGAAAACTGTTTAACGTACGTAGACACAAACAAATCTTTACTTGTACCCACCATATCTTTGTTTCGGGCAACCAAATAAGAACAACAAAGTAATTTGACTTCAACAACAAAATATTTCACTGCCTCTATACAAACAATTAATACGGTTACTATAAACAAACTTTTGTTTCACTCAACAAAACCTTTTCCTCAGTGTATGCGTTTCTAGTCACATTAAAATTTCGATGAAAATATTTATTTTATATTTTTAGAACAGTTATACTTATAATACGTAGGTAAGATTACACTTGGTACAAGGTGCTGTAATTGAAATAGTTTTTATTAATGGAGAATTTTAGTATAAGAGTGCCATGAAATAAAAATATGATGTCTTCAAATAATAAAATCGCATTTCTGGAAGTCAGCAGTTTTGTTAATTATTTATCGCGTGCATAAAATCGTGTATTGTTACGCACGTATTATTGTTAATTAATCTGTGATTTGCGTATGTTTTATTATTTAGCAAACATACGATTTTTTTTTCAAAATGCATAATAAGTTGCGGATAGTGTGTGTTTTGAGAAATAGAGAAAATTTAAAATTTTGCAAGAAATGCGTGCATATAATTTACACTTATTTTACAGTGTAGTGTTTTTTCCCCCGCTGAAGATTTGTTTGCGAGTTATGAAAACGCACAACTTTTGAAATGTCATTGCCATTAATCTGAGTTAGTGGCTTCTAAAACTTTTCAAAAACCCTGTGTGGATAAACAATTAGGCCCGTAAACTACTACACGAAAACTCCTGAAAAGAAATTTTTTAATAAAACATCAACTTTAATAACGCCCGAGGTAGCACGGGCGAAGAAATGCCAGGATTAAATGCAAATACCGGTTCGTGAATTATTCCGACACGAAGAAGACAGAAACAAGCGCTGATTTCAAGGAAGTCGCCTAATTTTGGCGCTTAAAGCAGTTATTCAATGTTTGTCAAAGGAGAGCAAAATAAGTAGGCCTAGTTAGCGCTGCCGCCAAATAAGAGACTTTTCCTCCGATCACAGAAAATCTTCACGCAGTTTTAATAACTACGTTAAGCGCGGAAACATGTACATTCTTTAGCATTCTCTGAAGGGCGTGTGAAAATGTGAATTACTATAGAGAATGACCAACATCATTAATTACAAAATTGTAACGATATAAAATGATAACGTCAAGCGCCACTCACATCGTGCTTTCACTTAAGACATAATTAAGTGATCTGGTAACGAAAGCCAGAAACAGAATTCAACTGAACCGAAATGGCATTAAAAAGCAGGCATGGATTAAGAATTGTATGAAGTATAAAGAAAACATAAAACTTAAAATTAAACCTTAAAATGTTTTTGTAATTATATCACTAATACAAGATTATTTCTTCCAGATCCGCAAAGTTTGTCGATAAGTCTAACTAAGCCTTGACATTAGGAAAGCTACAATTATATTTTAATAACATATTTTGACACATAAATTTCTAACGATTTTAATATGAAGATATATTTCATGATGTAACGAATCGTATAATGAATATTTTCGAATTATGTGTTACCTGGTTGTCATTAAAAGTTTGGCATTAAGTTAATTGTTGCACAAATATGCGTTTTTATTTCATATATTATGCCGGTAATGACGGTGTATTGTCGCATTTTTCAATAAATCATCCTAAGTTTAAATCAAGAACAAATAAATAAAAATTCCAAATGGCGGGTGATGCGGGCTCTTAAGCGAAGGAATGTGTTTGGCAGAATTCACGCCATTTAACGGTAAGTACGAATATTATAAAAATTATTATGCAGAATTTACTATTAATATAATTTTTTATCTTTAAATTACAATAAAATACTGTACTAGCTTATACCAGAACTTAATGTAAAAATTTTTTTTTTTTTAATATCTTATATAGAGAATTTTGAAATATATTCAGAACTTCTCTTTCTACTAGCACTGGAACATTTAAGTTCACTTTTTACACAGAGTTTATAATTACCCAATATCTTAACTATTGAATTTTAGATACAGTTTGTGTAATATAGGCAATATGGTTGTTAATAATATCACTTGCAGCACTATGAGAAATAAATAGTAAGCAAGTTATATCATATTAGTAGAGTGCTGCCGAGGTAAAGCTGATTTCTCTTTTCCTATTAGGTTTTTATTAGGACAGGAAAACTTAGTGAATTCATTTCAGGACAAGATAGACCCCAAACACTTGTATACTGAAGTCACCTTTGCAATTGGATAACAGTTTATTAGACACACCCTGGACGACTCTGAGCCAATAGTAGACATTCAAGGAAACAAGTAGCGAATACCATACCGCCAGGTGTGAGGTAACACTGGCTGCTCTCTGGGGCAGCAGCCAATGAACAAACATCTGAGGATTCTAGCCTACAGGTCACTCAACTCAAGAATTTTTTTTCCCCTATATACGACTAAAAAAAATAGAAATTACAAATGTATGACTTTCTTCAATTTAAGGCTATTATATAATTTCCAAATAAGATGGTTTGAATAATTTCAGTTTGTCGTTTTCATTAAGAGTAACACATATAAAACTACCAAAATTTCGTCAGAGAACTGTGAATACTAACGGTATAAAATCACGCGGCACATCATTGCAGTGCCAAAGGAAAAAAACGCAAACCAATTATAATGATGATTTACTAATTTTTTCGAAAGGCAATATTAGTTATTATCACACATATGCAACGCCATTTGATGTGAAAACTGGAACTGGCAACTGCTTTTGGCAAATACACACACACGCACACACACACTACACACATAAATAAAAGCAGAGTATAGAAAAATTATTTACGTTTAGAGTTTGTGTAAAATATTTACATAAAAAAAATGGGTGCGTGTACTTATGTACGCGCGTTAGAAGTTATACTTCTTTGGCGTGACTAAAATAAAATTTAATTACGTATGCAAATAATTAGGTAATTAGGAAACATGATAAAATGACCGAAGAAAGACATTAAATACTATTAATAAAGGTTTGATTTAAGAATATAATTACATTAAAAAACGCTTGAGAATAATACTTACAAAAAATTTACCTCAAATACTTGAAAACACTTTCAACATTTAATCATACAATTTTTGCCATTAACAAATTTTTCACGGCACAATGTAAGTAAAATTAATTAATAAGATATATATATATATATATATATATTCACAACGAATGACTAATATAAATGAAATGTTTTTCAATTTGCTTATTACATAAACTGATTTTCTGTCGGTTTTAAATATAACCACGTGCTATGTTGTGTACCTTGCGAGTATATATAGCTAGACGATACGCGCATGCGCGTTGGGTCCTACCCCTACCACGTTCACTATCGAATTTCGTTACACTGTGCACGCGCAACTTCCGTTTCACACTGAACTTTTACCCTCAACGCGCCAAAAGAAGTATAACTTCGAAAAGAATCTTTGCTTTTCGAGTTTCAAACAAATATAAATTGATTCTTAAAATGTTCACAGTAACATATTTTGTTGAGAATAACGTGACAATACTAAAATAAGTTAAAATACCAAAGTGAAAAATTGTAAGAACTGCATTAAAATTATTTGACAGACGTGTAGAATAATTTTCTAAATCGGCATTCGGTGCATTTCTGTCTGGCCTGGAGGGGGGGGGGGGNTGCCCACACACAAACAGTACAGTAGTACACGTTGATATATTTATATAGGACGACCATGGTATAGTATTACACTTTTATGGCTTTCAACGTTTGTATTTTGTATTTTAATTGTCTTTGATGAAGGTTAATTGCTTCTAATTAGGTTTAACCGACGCAGTTACCACACGCCTACCATCACGGAGTGAAAAGTCTTGCGTTCGTTACAGTTACTAAAACTAATCGCGCGCAACAAGTTGTAACTCTGATTTTAACCGAAACTATTAACGTCTGTGCTGTTGAGAACTGTCGGCGAATGCCTGTAGTTACCGGCGCCTGATCTCTTGTAACTCTCTTAATTGTTCTAGTCACTCAGCGGTTACCAGGAAGGGAAGGAGTCATGTAAAGATCTAGATAAATATTTAAACTATGGGAAAGGAGGGGGATGTTGAGACCCAAACTTCTCCTGGTAGAACATGGTCCTCGATCGAAGTTTGTCTGACTTTCTCTAAGAACTTTTCTTCCCTTTCCAGTGACATAGCCTTTCAGTTTCCAAGGTCACTGTAAAAGAGTCGTCAATTAATGTACACGAGGTTATACTAATAGATATTCCAAATGATTATGTTTAATAACCCTCCAAGAATTTCGAATGTAATCTGGTTTCCATTTGTATAGTCTGTGAGATCTGAGAAGTGTTACAGAAAACCACTGCCAACAGTCCGGGACAGATCAATCAAGCACAGAAGATGTTCGATAAAGAAGATTGTGGAAATAAGAAAAGACCATCGTTGTCACTTTCTGAAGAGTACTACAGAAGGTTTCAATGCCCCAGCATTAAAGGCAATACATAAGCTATTTTAGGAACATTTATACAGACAGGATCATCGAAAAACAATGGTACAATTGAAAAAAATTACAGTTTTGAAACTATTTGACCGATGAGGTTGGTTCTTGCACCAAATGTACAGGAAGGATCGAAGTTATTTTATATCTTAAAATGTATGTGCGTTCCGTTTGTATCTCTGCATATGTCCATGTGATATTCGACCTCCATCTACGTATTTCGAAGCATGATTGGCGTTATTGTCTCAATGGCAGCAGTGATTCTCTGATGCAAATTCTCCAAATCTCGGATCTTCACGATGTTCTTCACATACTCCCAGAAGAAAACGTCTACAGCGTTAAGCTCAGGGCTTCTAGGAGGCCAAGGATTGGACAACTTCTCCCGAGCCAACCAGTTGGAAACCTTGCTCTCAGGTCACTGCGTATGGCTGGTCTCCAATGCAACGGGGCTCCATCCACTTTGTTTCTCAATGTCGTCAGCCTGAGGGAACACGCACAACTTTAATAAGTTCAGATAATGTTGCCTGTGATTGAGATTGATTTTTTCTGCGAATACGAAAGACCCTACAACTCGATCTTGCCTCAACCCACATCAGACGTTCAGTTTGGGTTGTTGCGAACGTACTCATGGGTTGCGTTAGGTTGCTACGATCCCCAAATTCTGCAGTTAAGACAATTAGCACACCCATTAATGTAAAAAGATGTCTCATCACTGCAAAGCCCCAGATTTGTTTCTTTCCTTGTCAATTTTGTTTTACATAAAAACAGTAAATGCAGAACGTTTGAGCCGATCTTCCGGCTTAATTTAATGCCTCAATTGAATCTTGTAGGCATGCACTCTCAAACGTTTATGAAAAACATTTTCATGGTAGTCTTTGGAATGCCAAGCTGCAAATCACGATGATAATTTTACTTTTTATGGCTGCACACACAAGAAAACCTAAGCTGTTCCATCTTCTCTTCAGAAGTTCTTTGCTGTAATGGTGATTTTTGGTTTTGTAAGGCACCTGTTATTCCGGATACTGTCATATAAAATTACGCACAACAGTCATTGCATTCTTAACATCCGCGAACGACAGAACGCACTGTGCTTTGTGCTGCAAGGTCGGCATCTCACTGGGCCGTCAGTGTAGCGATGTAGATGCCTGATGGCGCACTCGCTCTTGTAGCATCATCAAGGTCAGTGTGCGACTGTCATCCACAACTCAATAAAATAACTTTTAACCTTCTGCATTTTGGTAAAAGAACCAACTAAATGCGTCAAATAGTTTCCAAGCCGTGATTTTTTAAAATTGTGCCAATCTTTTTCGATGATCGTGTATAATGATGGTGTAGATCCGCTCCATTACCGCAACTCCCAATCACGAATTCAACAGCGTCAACAATATTTATCAAAGTAGAGAACTTGTTTAATGTTATCTATTTTAGGAAGGCTAGTGGGCGTGCTTTGATGACTGTGGCCCGTCTTATATGTACCAAGTTTCATTCTAGTTTGTACATATTTGCATATATTTGGCGTACTTTACAGAGCGTATGCACATATGCCAGTTATGCATTTGATTACAATCTCTGGCCAATCACACGAACGATAATTGTGATATATGTTGATAACAAGCACGCGAAGCCGTCATTCAAGATATCGTCACGGCCGCGCGAAGTTACTTACTGCTACGGTTGCCGTTACTGTGTCTTGAGAACGAACAGGCGCTTTGTGCCGATTGCCTGAGGTAGGTGTGTTCTCGTGCCGCCCATTGCGAAGACTACCCTTAACAGCGAGCAATCATCATCATCACTTAGAAAGAGCTGCCTGGGGTGCAAGATGGAACAGTGTAATCTCGAGTGACAAATCCCGTGTCTGTCTCACCGATATAATCACCGTGTGAGAGCCTGTTGGCGACGTGGCCATCGGGCAAATTGCTCTACCTTTGTGGAGCGCCACACAACTCGTCAACGTGGGATCATTGTTTAGGCTGCTATCAGTGCATACAGCAGCTCACCTCTAGTAAGCATTATGGGCACATTAATGGCACGTCGCTATGTCGATGAGGTGCTGAGGTCCGTAGCAACACCATACATTTAGGGCGTCCCAAACACACGTTTTCAATAGGGTAACATAGGGCCACACACAGTTCAGATCAGCATCAAATGCTATGCAAGTCGTGCAGATGCTTCCTTGGCCGGCCCGATCTCCCCATCTCTCGCCAATTGAGTATATGTGGGGAAAGATTGGACGTCAGTTGAATGCCCTCTCACCCCCACGAAATTATAATGAACTGTGGACTCGGATCAATAACATACGATCCACGATACCTCAGGAAATTATTCGGACACTCTCAGAATCGATTCTACGTCAGGTTTAGCGAAGTATTGCCCAAAATGGAGACTCCACTACTTACTGATCTCCGTGTATTTAAGGTCACTGGAGCCTTGTCTGTATGTGAAAATTAAATAATTTTTCCTGTTCCTGTTTTAGCTATTCATGCGTGCAATTTTTTCTTTTTTGGAGTATTACTTCATGGTAAGGCATGTATTCTGTCAGGCAGTGTAAATTTTGCTTGCACTCCGAATTTGGATGTTCTTCTTCCAATGATTAATATCCTTTGATTGCAAATGTGTAAATGCACTAAAATATTTTCGGAAATTTAATTATGACGTGGGTACAGTGAAGAACATTTAAACTTCGCAGATCTTGCTCTTCAAGCCCATCATCCTTTCGAGCAAAATTTTAGGCTCGTAGTTTCCGGGGTTATATGAGATTAAGCACTCGCATTTTCTACGGAAAAGCTACATATTATTCAGCAGATCATTCGTTTGATATTCGACACAAAGCGATTATAAAAAGATCCGTAAGTCGGCAGTTAATTTATTTACATTTTTAAAAATAGGTTTTCAGCAGTACATCAATAAGAAAGCTCAGGTTATGATTTTGAACTTAATGAAAAGACACCTTTGATTGCAATACAGTAAAATTTTATTTCAACACTTCGTTAGTGTCGAAGTTAAGGCGCCCTATTTTCCAAGAGCACATGGAGCAGTAAACTAGCACTATTTGCTTCAAGAAAATTGTATCCGAAGTTGAGCTTGATTAATCAGAGAACAGAACATTTTTCATTCTAAAAATTACCGACTGGCTTTAGTCTCGTTACAGTGGAGGGAAATTTCTTTTGCGCAGGTTTCCAGTGCCTCAAGATATAACGTTTACACAGGTACAAATAAACATCTACAGAGAAACATCGTCCTGGTTTAGGCTTACAGAAGTGTTAAATATTTTTTCTCGATAAAATGAGCAACACATTATCCTGCTGGTAGGAGACAGCAATAACATAGCAAAAGATCACTAACATACAGGCGTCAGTCACAAATTATGTCTGTTTACATTTTATGTGTGTATATATGTATGCGTGTGTGTATATATAGAACAATTTGCTGAACTTCTTACTAATGCATACTAATGTTCTGTTGATACTGGTAGGCATCACACAGAAATGCATTACGCATAACAATGGCCAGGATATAACGTAGACTGCAATCCGTCTTTGGCAAACTCTGTTAAACGAACATGTGTGAAAATGAGTAGAATCTATTAGAGACGCATAAATTAAAGGATATCGAAATTACGCTTGACGAGAGACGATTAGTTTGGAAAATGGTTTGCAGAAATTTTATGGCAGATAAACAACTGCACAGGGTTATTAGGCAACGACTAAGGTACTAGTGGGTAGACTTCAAAAACTTGATTGATGTATACCTCTACTGCCCATAAAACTCATTTCTTTTCTTCGAAAAACTAAGGGATTTTTATAAAACATTTTATATCGTTATTAACGCTTTCGTTTTGTTGCCACTGCATTTTTTTTATTAATAGAAAAATACCAACAGCGAAATACAAGCTTGCGTTATGTACTCGACTACAGATATGTTTATGGGACAGACATACAAATATGTCTAGAGGTAAAACCCGCAACAATATTATCGCCGCTTTTCCTTTTCCAGTCACTAAAAGGAAACAGATGTGTAATTTTTGAGTTGGATGAATAATCCTTGACAAGCAAGCATGCACAATAATTTATAATAGACACCGTGGAATGTAAAGCTTGACGAAAAAAATACGGGACACCTATTTTTCTGCTTGTTTTTGACAGCGAACAACACCTTTAATAAAGTGTAGGCGATGTATATACACACGAGCAATTAAATTATAGGCTTAAATTGCGTATTGTGAGGTAATGCGCACATGTGACAAGGAAATAACCTTTTCACAAACGACCCTTGAAAATAGCCCTCAAAGGGAAGAGAGGGTGACAAAATGAGGGTAGATGGTTACCTACAATGGAAGGTGAACTGAATAAATCGAAACAGAATCCACGAATACGCCGAGAAAACACACCGGCCATCGATGACTTCTGCAAGTTTCCTGTATGTGGAAAAACAATTTATGTTCTGTATTTAAAATCATTTCTTAGTAGGGCCACGAAACGTAGAGCAGGCCAATACTATGAAAACGGTTGATTACTGCATTTTAGTAAAGTTTGCAATTATAATGCAAATTTAATTAAACTAGAAATTGCAATGATTGTAATTGCCATTTTGTAAGCCAAATGTTTATATTTTTTTATATTTATACGGATAAAAAATAATGATACATTCATACAAACTACGAAAGAGACAATAAAATCCAAAATTACAAACAAGAAACTACAACGAAAGTGAACAGTGCAGATGAAACACTTAAGACTAATTCAACATGTTTTGGGAACTGAGATCTGTTATACACGTCCTCAGATGATAATATAATTTTTGCTTGTAAGTAGACTATTTTGTTTCAATCTTTTTGCTTTGAGTTTTTTTTCTACATTTTCAAATAAAATGAGTTTCAGCCATACTCTTTGTTTGATTTTTGACGAATGAGAAATTTCTTTTTCAATATCTGTTGGTTAGTGCATATGATTTTGTTTCAATATTTTTATAGTTTATAGTATTATTTTCTACCGTTTATTTACTTGATCTTATTTTAGTCACCAAGAGCAACGAGCAAAGTGTAATTAAATTAAAAACATGATTTAATCATCCTACTGCCTCTGTGCATTAAAAACAACATACTGAAAAATATTTTGCGCAACTCCTTGATTCTGTTTTTCGATTTGTTTTTTGAACTCGGACAATTTCGATCTAATGTTTCAAGGACATGTTTTAAGAATTAATTATTATTCGTTATTATGCAAAACTAGAGCCGCAAAGAATGTTGATAGCCATCAAATCGGTTTTTCAGTTTCCTTATTTATTTTTTCTTATGAAAACAATGAAAATTGGCTGGAGACTTTCTTTTCTACAAATTGCTATTTTCTATATCACATACGATACACACAGTGGCTACAAGATGATTTCCTTATATTCTCAGCGACTACTGTTAAGTAACGGTTCTTTTTTACTTACGACACTGGCGGCGTTCTCATTGAAGTTAGCATCATGCACGCAGCCAGGCCAATACGCAAAGATACGTAAAGGCTGGGGCTTGAATTTAATAAGAAAACAGGACGGTACATTATTTTGTAAATTATACTTCAAGTATTTACAGTGTTTTGACAGAATAGTCTATAATAGAAGATAAAACGCACTGTAAAAATAAATTTACTTCCTGTAAAACTTCAATATACCCACTTCAATATAAAATATTACCGTTCATACAGAGGTAATTGCTCTGGTCGAATCTAATAAATACTCATAGTTATCACGAGATTTATATCAGTGCGCTCTTACACGTCAAGAATTCAGAATAGTACATAGTTGCGCTCGAAAGTTGGTAACTAATTTTCACTGCAGTATCGTTTGTGTTTTTTTGGGGGAAGGAAGGAAAGTACAATGATTTAGTACTAATAGAACGGTGATTTGGACTCATAGTGTCTTCCTTTGCCGCACTATTGTATATCATCGGTGAAATTGTGAAAATTTGAAATTCTATTGGGTTGGTAAGGGCAGAGTTTTAAACCATGAGAATCTTTCCCCTGTGTACGAACCTGCACGCAGCACTTAGTAGCTATTTTCCACATACAATTTTTTCACCTAGGTGGTGTGATACTGGACAAATTCGTGCTGTGATTGGCAGAATAGCTAGCCGAGGGAGTGGCAGATTTGAACTTGATCGCGAGTTAAGCAAAACGAACACAAACAGTTTGGTATTTGGTGGCCTGTTTTAAGTTTCATTTATGCACTTTCTACACTACCAGGGCGTTGCCATGTTTCTAAGGCATAGAATTGACTCTTAAGCGAGAATTTCACACGTTGAAGTAAACGGCGACAAAAATACTTGGCAGCTTGTAGTTAAACTCTATTTTCTCACATTTGAATCAAACGTTTGAAAAATCATCCTACGTATTAGGCCCCTGCGTGTTTGGTTATTTCCTAAATACGTCATACATCATAGGCGTTTTATACTTTTGTTGATATAAAAGTATTTAAATTTTTTTATACTAAACTTTTGCTTACATTTCAGCCATAAATTATAATATTTATTTATAATTAATGTGAACAAAAGCAGAGAGAAAATAAATAGGTGTGTTGGTAATGTCTAGTAAGAAATAGTTCTCATGGTGTTAGTTTTCTAGACACTGTTAAAGCTTTGTTTGCATGAGGCGAAGGAATAGTCTGAAGTAAGGCTTCAGGAAACTTGGGAGAAACCGTGCAATGACTACAGCACCCAAGTTCAGCAAGAAGATTCTTCGCAGTAGTTTGTCAACTGGAGGCTCGTCAACTGCCGATAGCGTCAGATGCAGTAAACGCCGTACTTCACGCTGTGTGAGCACGTCCTATGCTTGCGAACTTGCTCAAGGCTAATCAATATTAGAATGGAATCCGCGAGAGCCGCTTGTTACTATTGGCTGCGTGGCGTCGCTTCTTCAAAGAGCCAATAAAACGAGGGGATTTAGACTGGAACTCCGCGTTACATCAGTTATGCGTGGAAGGAACTGCCACAACCACAATATTGTAATTACTGTAATTCCTTTAGGAGATATATAAGTTTTATACATAGAGGTGACAAAAGTCATGGGATAGCAATATGCAAATAAAACAGATGGCAGTAGTATCGCGTACAAAATGTACAAATGGGCAGTGCATTGGTTGGGCTTTCATTTGTAGTCAAGTGATTCATGTAAAAAGGTTCCTGACGTGATTATGGCCGCACGACGGAAATTAACAGACTTTGAACGCGGAATGGTAGTTGGAGCTAGACGCATGGGACATTCCATTTCGGAAATGGTTAGGAAATTCAACATTCCGAGATCCACAGTGTCAAGAGTGTGCCGAGAATACCTATTTTCAGGCATAACCTCCCACCATGGACAACGCAGTGATCGACCGCCTGCACTTAATGACCGAGACCAACGACGTGTTCGCAGAATGGTCAGTGTTAACAGACAAGCAACACTGCGTGAAATAACCGCAGAAATCAATGTGGGACGTACGACGGACGTGTCCGTTAGGACAGTGCGGTGAACTTTGGCTGTACTGAGCTATGTCAGCAGAAGACCGACTCGAGTGCCTTTACTAACAGCACTACATAGCCTGCAGCGCCTCTCCTGGGCTCGTGACCATATCGGTTGGACCCTAGACGACTGGAAAACCGTGGCTTGGTCAGACGAGTCCTGATTTCAGTTGGTAAGAGCTGATGGTAGGGTTCGAGTGTGGCGCAGACCCCACGAATCCATGGACCCAAGTTGTCAACAAGGAACTGTGCAAGCTGGTGGTGACTCCATAATGGAGTGGGCTGTTTTTACATGTAATGGATTGGGTCCTCTGGTCCAACTGAACCGATAATTGACTGGAAAGGCTATTTGGAGCTATTTGGAGACCACTTGCAGCGATTCATTGACTTCATGTACCCAAACAACGATGGAATTTTTATGGATGACAATGCGCCATGTCACCGGGCCTCAACTGTTCGCAATTGGTTTGAAAAACATTCTGGACAATTCCAGCGAATGATTTGGCCACCAAGATCGCCCGACATGAATACCATCGAACATTTATGAGACATAATCGAGAAGTCAGTTCGTGCACAAACTCCTGCACCGGCAACACTTTCGCAATTATGAACGTCTATAGAGGCAGCATGGCTCCATATTTCTGCCGGGGACTTCCAACGACTTGTTGAGTCCATGCCACGTCGGGTTGCTGCACTTCGCCAGGCAAAAGGAGGTCCGACACGATATTAGGAGGTATCCCATGACTTTTGTCGCCGCAGTGTATATCTATATGCGAACACATTATTCATTCGTCTCGCCGGTCAATTTAAACTGCAAAATTATTAAAAAAGTAAATGTTTTACGAATTTCCTAATTCTTACAACTATGAATAAAAAACAGAGAGCAAAATAATACATGTATGTCTGTAAAAATATACGAAGGTGGGGGCAGTGAAATTTTCCAAAGAGTGATTTCATAAGTGCTCAATTATACTGGCAGTATATGTATGTACGCACGTAAATATTGACACACACAATTAAACGGAATATAATAAATTTCGTACGGAGTCTTATCAAACAGAAATGGGAATTTCACGTTCTTTTATAACATATCTTTAGAGAATGTATTCAATTCAAGAACAAAGAACATTCGTTTTATAAAGTGGTAAGTTATTAACATCGAGTTTTTGGTTAGAACATAATTGGTGTAAACTCGTCTCTTTTATTGAATTCCTTTTAAACGCCGTGTTACGCAAATAAAATTTATAAGATGGAGAATTTAAGTATATGATAAAATGGTACTCATACAGTATTTAGGTTTACAGATATACAATGTACTTGCATTTTGGGATAATGTACTTGAACCACGTAGTCTCATATAACTTTTTACAACTTCTATGTTAGTATACTTGACGGTATTATACTTTGTTTTAAACAGTTATACCTAATAATATTTTGAAGCCTGTCTGTAGGGAGGCACATTATGATTAAGTACTGCATTTGCCATATAAATGGGTATTTATAAAAGCATCAGCCATACTTTCAGCGAAAATGTAACTTACTTGGCGATATGTAGGCACAAGGCTCGACCTGCGCCAACTTTTCTAGAATGTGAAAAATACGGCGGTCATCATATTAATAACCAGTAAGATATGTTTCCTGTCTCTTTAACAATTGATAAGTTTACTTCTGGCATTAGCTCTTCTTGGACGACACATGTCAGCGCTCTTAATTAGGACAGGAAAATATTTTCAGCACACAAAGTATACTGCCATTTTTATTTTCATCCAAGAGAGCTTCATTCTGAGACTTATTCCTCGAAACAGGTTAGCAGTTTAATTTTCTCGACTAATGCATTTCACTGTGAGCAAAAGAGTTTTCTTCATGTAAATTAAAGTTATCAATAATTTTTATCGGTTGCCGCAATAAAAAAAATAGGAAACCTGTGGAGTGTTGATGATGTGAAGTTTGGTTTAGCCTTTTAGATCATACAATTCATTTTAAGAAAACTGTCTTTAGAATATAAATAAGGAAAGAGGACACGTATAACTTTTTTTTCGATATATGTCAGTCATTTTCCACAAAGAGAAAAGCCTAGACAGGCGTCAACAATAGGAACGAGTTAACTAATAAATTTATCAACAATACGTAATTATTTAGAAGTACAGCAAGATATATTATTTTTGAATATTGATAACTGTGTCTGAACAAAGTTTGAAGTCTTTGGTAATAATATTAAAACTCTTTCTGGTTCAAATAAGCTCCACCCAGTGGCTTCACGTGGAAAATGCTGTGCCGTGCACGTGCGCCACGTGGTCAAGTTCTTTCTTTATCCTCCTTTGTTTTGGGGATTCTCGGGCAATATTGCTGAATAAAAGTGTCTGCCCGTCTGTGCCTAGCTATCCGCTTCTATGAGCACAACTCTCTTTTATACTGTGAGGAACTCATCAGCAGACAGGTCTACCTCAGTCCTCCGCCACGGGGCTGTTATTTGGTCCATAGAAAATCGGCCATGCAGAAACGCACGAATCCTGTCTTCACGGACCAAGTTGGTGGAGGGGTTCGCGGTGGAAGACGTGTCCCGGAATACAGCTCGGAGTCTGAAAGAACCCGGGGATCAATAGGCTGCTAACTACAGAGCAGTCGTCGCCGTCTGAAGAGAACGAGGTGGCAAATTACAGAGACGGCGACCATTTTCTTCAGGATGCCGCGCGGCTGGGCGGCGTCCGCGTCGATGCCTCGGAGTTCTTTAGAGGTCCCGCCCGCAAGGAGCGTTTGAAGCCGAGAAGCAAAGGAGCGATAAGGGCGGCAGTGTCGCACGCATCAAGCACGTCATCGCCGCTAAGCGCAAGGCTCTGAACTGGCGTGCAGTGTTCTAGTCGCACTGCGTGTACCTATGGCACTTTCAGCAGTGACCCTGTTATT
This sequence comes from Clitarchus hookeri, assembly GCA_002778355.1. Taxonomy (NCBI): domain Eukaryota; kingdom Metazoa; phylum Arthropoda; class Insecta; order Phasmatodea; family Phasmatidae; genus Clitarchus; species Clitarchus hookeri. The sequence continues at coordinate 489,818 of NQII01000666.1, forward strand.
TTATTGGTGGAAAGTCTGTAGGAAGGTTCAATGCAGGGCCCTTGAGTTGTTTTCATGTGTATCTGATTGCGTATATTTTGAGATACAGAACTTTGAAATGCTCTGAAATTGTGCTTCTAAGGTGAGTCATCGAACCATACAACAACCCTCGTCTGATGTGTGTTTTATTTTCGTATATTAGCACATTTGACGCACGTTTAATACGTAGTTTCGTAGAAAAACGAGTATCGCATTTCAAACACCCTGCAATCCATTTCAAGCGCCGTGTCTAGGGTTACCAACTATCCCATATCCCACAGGATTTCCCGTGACCTTATGGGGCTGAAAGAATTATCCCGCGTGGATGTAGGACAGAACGTCATATATCCCGTACTTCAGACTTCTTACCACAGTGTCAGTAATTTACCACTTCCGCGATTACAGGTATGTATACTATGATGCTCTAACCCAATGATCCCAAATACAATTGACGCCGACACGTGGAGTTCATTACCAAGTGCGTTTGTGGAAATAGCACTTGCCGAGATGAGTACAATATATTATTTTATCCCAACGTGTGGTGGTTTAGTTTGGTTTAAATCCGATTACATCAGAAATTCAAATTAAATGGAATTGTGACTGTAGTTGCATCTAATGCTTTGTTGTTTTATACTGTATAATAGTGACAGTTGCACATAACAGATAGTAATTAAAACTGATTTTTTATAACGGTTTCCCTTGATAATTTCATTGGGTTAAGGTGCAATTTGTAGAGTTGTCGGAAGCGTGTCTCATAATTAACAATTTTGAAAAAGTTGGTAACCCTTGGTGTGACGGTTCCTTTCACGTGGGCATACCCATTTCCCGATTGGCTGCGCGAGGCTCTGGGTACGGGCCTTGTGTCACATTGACCACCGCATATCGCAAAACGTTCCCTATTGGCTGGGCTGCCAGCTGGCGAGCAGGTAACCAGGCGCTGATTGGCGAACGGCGTTCCTACATGCTGCTGGACAGTGACGCCATTTTGCTGGCGTGTGCGACTGGCCGCCACGGAATAAACAACTGTTTCACATATTCATTTTTAAGGGATCTGCTTACCACGCATGCAGCCACGGAGTTTAAAAGGGGAATCAATGTTAAATAAATTATTTGTTAATGCATCAATTTTAAAAATAACTGTTTCAAACAAAAAAAAAATGTGCAACTTTCTTGAATAATACTACCATATTAAAAATATTAAAAAAAATAATTTTTGTTAAATTTTAAGAAAAAAATATTTCACATAAAACTTAACAAGACTTCTTGAGTGCGAGTATTCCTTAAGAAACGCCACGTAAAATACTTTTTTGTTTGAAACGGTTATCTATGAGATTGGTGCCTTGAAAAGGTATTTCTTTAACATTGATTCCCCATTAAAATTCCCCTATCGTAGTTTCGAGTGAATCCGGTAGCAGTGAGAGCACCTGTGTTCTGGGACGCTAGGGAGCATCAGCAGTCGTAGTGCCATTTGATTAACCTGGAAATGGGCCCTGGAGAGAGGGAACTGCTGGCAACCTTTAACACGGGAAACAGTTCTCCATGGTTCGAGACTCATCGAAGGTAATTGTATGTGATTAGGGGTAATTGCAATTAGCAGTAATTAAAACGTAACGAGAAATTGCGTAACGAATAATTAATTGACGAATAGAAGTATATGTACCGAGACTAAGTACATGCACCGAAAGAGTAATTACACACAAAGTACAGATGTTTACCCATCGGCTGCCGAAACACAACTGACTAGGTGGTGAGGGGAGGTGAGGTGCTCCTTGGTTCGACACCCGTAGAGGGTAATTAAGTATAATTAATGCATAATGAACAATTGCGTAATGAGTAATTGCGAAATGAATAAATACACACATTGAGAATAATTACGTACCAAGAGTAATATTTTTTCCCGAGACTAAGTACATGTACTGAGAGAGTAATTACACAATAAGTACACATCCTACCCCGACCACTACTCACTCGCAACTGAGGTGTAAATCGCCAATGTGTTTGTGTTATACGTCAGTCATCTCGGATTCTCGCCATAAAACTACCATTTATACCAGCTAGACCATTTCCGATCCGTTTAAGATATAGTCACCAAAATTACGTAAGCATCAACCCTGACTACGATTAGGTTGATAGACACTATAACACCTTAAGCCCTCTTATAAGCATAGTTGACTACCATTTCCGAACTGTTTAAAATACAGACACCAAATTCATAACATAGACATCGTCCCCGACAACAAACAGGACCGCAGGGTCAAACACACATTAAGCCCTCTTATAAGCATAGTTGACCACCATTTCTCCTCCACTGAAGATATAATCACCAATTACATAACATTGAAATCACCACCAACAACGAACAGGACAGCTGATCAAGTATACCGTAACCCCTCTTATAATAATAGTTACCCAACATTTCACATTCACTGAAGCTATACTCGCAAAATCCATAACATAGGCATCACCTATCACCAGGGTGGAGGGGACAATTACTACTGAAGAACCGTATAAGCATAGTAAGCCAACATCACATATCCACCAAAGCTATAGTCAACATATCATAAACATTGCCCCGACGACGAGTATCACAAGGTCAGTTTCACCTTAAACCCATTTAATAAACATAGTTTACTAACTTTTCCCATTCACCAATGCTAGAGTCACCAAACATTTACTCCCTTTGAATATTAGCAAGCGATACACAACGGATAATGACGTCTTGGGAGACACACTCGTAATGTGGGTTCAAAAAGATATTTTTAATGTCTACGTCAATACCCTATTACATTACTAGCTGCAGTGTTAAGTGAGTAAAATATATGCGTGTGCATAAATGTGTTAGCACGCGAGCTACATCTAATATTATTCTAACGATCGCTGAAGCTGCGACACCCACCCAAAAAATGGCCACCCGTCAGGGAGGGCGTAGGTAGAGAGGCCATACACTTCCAAAGTCCACCGATAGACAGCACCACGTTCGTCCGAAGGGTTCCAGCACAGAACGCATCTTCATCAAGAACACCTCTCATCGTGTGCGCATATCCATTCGGCAAGACCAAGCGCCCATGCGTCCCCATTTCAATAAAACACAGCATACCACTTGCAGCCGCCAGCTGTGTTTACTGGCGCATGCGCAGAGCAGTTTTCCGTTGCTCTGCACTGCGCCATCGGTGTAAATGTCATGTTGTCATATTTAATCGGCCCGCAGACATGCAAACACTCGCGCGTGCAAACGCACTCTCACATACATACACTGTCAGCGCCAGACGTGGTGGCGCTTGTTTGAGTGGGGTGCGGGGTTTGTTAAGGAGAGTTCAGTCGAGTTGACTTGGGAGATTTGGAGGCTCTTAACAAATAGGTGTTGAGAGCTGACGAGGGTGAAGCGAGGGGATAATGGAGGAGCGCTTGAATGCAAGGGCGGGGGAAACGGGAGATCCCCGAGAAAACCCGCCGACCAGTGGCATCGTCCGGCTCGATTCCCACTTGCGAAAGTCCGGTAGTAACCAGGTCAGGGATTGTGCCCTGGTGGGAGGCGAGCAGGCTAACCTCTCAGCTACCGCGGCTCCTGTTGAGGAGAAGAGAAACAGCTGTGTGCAGGAGCTCCGTCTGTATAATACAACCTGAAAACATTATGTGCTAATTTTTTTTCCCATTATTTTTCCGACTTTGCGATACCTGGAAACCAATATTACTGGCTTGGACAGCCGCAAAGTTGCCGGTAGACGCCTTTCTTAGATAATAAAAACAGGAAGCTAAATAATTCGTATGATAGTTTGAGCAAGACAAGTAAGGTAAATGAGATTTATATCACTGAATCGGACAAGGTAGGAGTAAATCTATAGTTATAGTGCAGGAGAACCTCACTGCTCGGCGTAACTGATACCAGAGCCCGGTACCAGGTCTTGGCACTGCTGCAGAGAAACACTGATCTAACGGAAACCTTGGGAAATGGTTTTCTTTAAGAGTATACATGACTGGGACGTGGAGCCCTGGTAAAAATGTCATATTTTGCCTTCAAACTACTTCCAATAAATTCAGTCAAATGAAGTTGGAAGGTTGTGACGTCACCGGAACGTCATTATCACCACCGTGTTTGAAAGAATTGGATGGCTCTAGTGTCCATCAAACATTTGGAAAACTGGATGGGTTCTAAAATTTCTTTGGTGTTTGAC
>NQII01000666.1:506374-627555 GCA_002778355.1 Clitarchus hookeri
TAACACCCATCCATACCCTGGGTATCTTTCACATTAAGCTGACATTATAATTAAATACGCCTTGAAGGTCGACTTTGGCGTTTTTTTTAAATTGTTTAATCCTAATGAGAATTTCAATGAAATTTTAATAAATAATGTGCCAGAAGTAGGTTTATATTTTCCGTGTTTTAAGTAATAATTTGGTGACCTGCCGGTTTTCATAAATTACTTTTTATCTTCAAGGTGGTAATTAAATCTGTGCGTAAGTGACAGTCTTTGATCAAGCGCGCGCTCACCCACATATGAACACATTAATTGCTTTAATCACAAAAAAAGTGTNCAGAAGTAGGTTTATATTTTCCGTGTTTTAAGTAATAATTTGGTGACCTGCCGGTTTTCATAAATTACTTTTTATCTTCAAGGTGGTAATTAAATCTGTGTGTAAGTGACAGTCTTTGATCAAGCGCGCGCTCACCCACATATGAACACATTAATTGCTTTAATCACAAAAAAAGTGTGTATTCCAGCAAAATAATGCGACAAGACGGCTCAGTCAACCATAGATACAAAACAGGGCACGTACGTATTTAATTAAAATGCTCTCTCGCGTGTATTGCTCTGAAGCAGATGATGTGCAGAAACCTTTCGCACAGTAGGACTGATCGGGATAACATTTCCAATTAGGGAAAGAGATATTGTTACTTTATTTGTTGAAATTCCCTCGCACAGTGGAATATATACAGTATTATCCTTAACTCAAGGTAGAGACTTTGAGAGATGATTCGTTACGAAAAATGGCATAAAAAACATAATACGACCCAAGGCCTTGCACGTTTTTTTTAAGGAGAGACACACCATTGAAAATTGTGGATTGAAATTAGATATTTGCAAAATGTTAGAAACTATGTGCGACGAAACCTCAGATTCGTGGGTAGTGTTAGCCTGATATATCAACCATCTGTAAACATTTGGCTGGTGACAGCGTTGCCAATCATTAAGAAATTAGGGAGCACCATATTTTTGACCAATTAAAGTGTAACCCGTGGGTGTTTATCAGTTGTTATGACATAATAATCTTGTGTACGTTAAAGGTACACATGAGATATCATATCAGGCTAACACAATGCACGAATTTGAGGTTTCATCGTACATAGTTTCTTACATTTTGCAAATAACAAATTTAAATTCCCAATATTCAATACCTCCCGTGGTGCAGTGGGTTGGTGCGCCAGCGGTCTGCGGTGCGAGAGTTTCTGGGTTCGAATCCTAGGCAAGGCATGGATGTTAGTTTACGTTAGGTCATAAGTTATTTTGAAAACAGTACCCTGATAAGCCTTCACGCATAACACCGGAGGACGTTAATAAGCCCTTTCCAATCAAATCAAATTAATATTCAACAGGCGTGTCCTTCACTTAATAATCACGTTATGTCATAGGCCATATACGCTGTTCACCGTAAACTGAGCACATCTGAAAGTCCTGCTTAAGTTTTACATGTATGCACATAATGTACTTATTCTTCCATCATATGTAAAATTAACATTGCCGCGTGCCTGCTCGCTTTACTCATGCGCGAATCAAGTGAAACTGTTAAAATTATTAGAAAAGTAAATATTTTCAAATTTGCTTATTCTGACACTTACATACATTAAAAAAAACAAAGCAAAATAAATCGATTCAGTATTCACAAATGTTTACCTATCACACTTAGTTCAACCTTAAGTCACGGGACTTTTTTCGCTCCGTCGTTACCAACTTTACAAGACGCACGCCAGTCGGTGTACCAGCGGAAATGCATGCAGGTCGGAACAGTGTCACTTCCAAAAGGCGGATTTTAAAAGTGCTCAAATAACCGTGAATAGTCCGCATTATGTTTTTCACTTTATTTTCCATAACGAATCATCTCACAAAATTTGTACCTGGAGTTCAGGATCATCGTGTTATAATAGTCTGTCCACGGTAAATTGAGCACTTCTAAAACCATTGAACGATGTGCATTGTGTTTATTGCCATTTTAGTCGAAACTGCAACTTCATTGTGTTCACATACAGATATGGCATAGAGAAGATGCCTGGAAGACTCCCTACAGTGGGGGGGCGATATGAAGAATGGAAGCTGGACAGTCTTAAGCCAATGGTACCAGATGTCTAAATGTGCGTTGTTCTGTTGTGTCTTTGACGTGGCAGCAGTTTGTAGCATCCAGAACTGTATCCCAAAAAACCAGGACAGGGACGACAAAGAGTGACATCAGCATTTAAAAAACGTCACTGTCCTTACCTGCATATATTTTAACGGGCACACTGACTGGTAAACGCCGAGTAAAGTTGGTAACGACTACGAAAGAGTAGTTCCACGTTTGAACGTCGAATTAAAAGTGTTAGCTAAACAAGAAACATGCGTGATTACTGAAATAACTTTTTTTTTGCTTTCGGTTTTTTTTAATGCACACTAGTGTAAGAATGACCAAATTTGTGAAATATTTACTTTTCTAGTAATTTCACAGTTTCACTTGACCGACGCGAGGATGAAGTGTCCGGTCCATGGCAATGTTAATTATTCACACGGTGTAAGAATACGCAACGTGCATACAATTAGGCTTCCAAAAAAATGTTCAGTTTGCCACGAACAGACAATCACGCGTACACGCGCTAACTCGGGCAGCTTCTTTGCTAAGTACGACGCGAATTCCGCACATCGTGTTCGCTGACAAACTTGCTCTCTTTCCAGAGCCGTCATCGCCGCCGTACTTACCCTCTCACCTCGAGGGTAAACTGGGGTAGTCAGCTCCCGGATATTACGAGGGGTACACGGTTTGAGAGCATCGCTGTGTGTCGTGGCTGCCAACGCCACTAAGTCCGGTCTTTGGGAAAAAAAAAATGAAATATATTTTCCTTCGTGTGTACAAGAGAAGCCCAGAATTTCCTCGAGCGGACACACGCCAGCAATAGCTTATGCTTGTTTGGGTAGGTTTTTCAGCGCTTGTTCGTTCGGGCGAGGGAGCGAGTGAAGAGATTTGGACGGCTCTTAACGTCAAGGTCTTGAGAGCCGGTGAGGTCAAAGCGAGGTGATTATGGAGCAGTGCTGGAATGCAAGGATGGGGGAAACGGGAAATCCCCTAGAAAACTCGCCGAACAGCGGCATCGTCCGCTACAATTCCTACATGCGAATATCCGGGGGGTGATCGAACCCGGATAGCCATGGTGGAAACGAGTAATCTAACCACTACAACACCGCGGCCCCCTGTTCTTTAGGGGTTTGGGTTTTATGACCACATGCTATGTTCAACGGGACCTCCCAATTATAACGGGTTTCGAAACACTAACTTACCCGTCTCCGTGCCGTGACTATTGACGTCAGGCCGAACTAAAAGCAGAAAAGCAGCGTGCTACGAACCCTTACGAGACCGCAACGTGTGACTGTTTGCGGGAGAATTATTTCACATAATAGATGCGCAATATTTCTTTACAAGGGATTGAAACACACATATGGAGCTTAGGTTATAATTTCGTATGTGTCTCACATCCCTTAACGGGGCTGCACAGATTAGCTTCTATTTGACGATATCTCTACAATAATCTATCTTGAGAAAAAATTTAACAAAGGCTTCTCGCAGTAAAATGAGCACTTTTGAAATCAGCAATTGAAAAAATTCCCTATTTGCGGGCTGTTTACTTATATGGGCCCAATAAAGTTCCACGTCTTAACGTGTCGTATTAAATGTGTAGCGTTCAAATTTGTTGACACTAAATTAATTTATTTTAGTTTCTGTTCGTTTTGTGCATTTACAAGAATGAACAAGTATATTAATAACACAGTTGACAACTTCAAACGTACACTTAATCGCCGCATGTGTGAAGTCATCGCGTCACGTAGATTTCAATTTTAAGTCTAGTGGGAAGCTACAAATGGGCAGAAAAGTAGATCTTAAGCAGGACTTTCAAAAGTGTTCACTATATATATACACAGGCTGGGTATAAAAGAATACCCCAACTTTTAAGGTCTATAATATCAAAACCAAACAACCTACAACCTTGATTGATCACTCAAATGAACCATGGAACTGTGAGGTTTGTTTATCATATATTCATAAATGTTCAATGTTACCACCATGAGCGGCTCGAACGACATCTACGCTGTAATCAAACTCGTTCCACGCTCTTGTCAGCAAGTCCGGTGTTACGGTTTGGATGGCGTTCGTAACTCTCAGTTTGAGGCGGTGAGGGGGTAGAGAGTTCGCATTCGACACGTAAATGTGAAGGGGACGGTCTGATATTTCCTTTATGTGCCGAAAGATGACACTGGGAGCGTCTGTCTTCGCACTATGAGCGTGTGTTGTGGGTTAATCCACATCACGATGACGACGCAACAATAGAAGGCGTTCTGTGATATTCAATTTGCTAAATATGAATCAGTTACGACTGTTCAACCTGAATTCCGTCGCAAATACGGACGTCGTTCTCCCAATAGGTGGAGTATCGTACGTTGGTTTCGTCAGTTCCGTGACACAGGGTGCCTTTGCAAAGGCAAAAGTTCCGGGCGGCCACGTGTGTCCGAAGAGAATGTGCAACGCATTCACAAGCGTTCGTTCGCAGTCCGAGAAAATCAACTCGACAAGCTAGCCGGGAAATGCAAATCTCTCAATCGACGGTATGGACAGTGTTGCGAAAGCGATTGCTGTACAAACCATACAGGTTACAGCATGTACAAACTCTTACCGAAAGGGATAAAGAACTGAGATATAATTTCTGCGCGTTCGTTCTTGTCCAGAACGATGTAGACGATGCCTTCATGTCTAAGCTGGTTTTTAGTGATGAAGCGACGTTCCATACAAATGGTAAGGTGAACCGGCACAACGTGCGGATATGGGGTCAGGAGCCTCCACATGAAACCACCGAACACGAGCGCGCTTCCCCCAAAGTGAACGTGCTTTGCGCTGTATCCAAAGACACTGTTTTCAGCCCTTTCTTTTTTCACGAGCCCACTGTTACTGGAATCCCTTATTTGGAAATGCTTACAGAGTGATTGTTTTTTTCAGTTAGAAGAGGCGGCGGGGGACATTATTTTCCAACAGGATGGTGCGCCACCCCATTGGCACCTACTTGTTCGCGGATACCAGAACGAGATGTTGCCGCAACGCTGGATTGCCCGAGGAGCAGCTGGTGACCAGGCTCTTCATCACTGGCCCCCAAGAAACCCGGATATTACCCCGTGCGATTTTTTTCTATGGGGGTATATAAAAGATCAAGTGTTTCGTCCACCATTGCCGGCTAACATTGACGACCTCAAAACGAGAATTACGAACGCTATCCAAACCGTAACACCGGACATGCTGACAAGAGTGTGGAACGAGTTTTATTATCGCGTAGATGACGTTCGGGCTACTAGTGGTGGTGAAATTGAACATTTATGAAAATATGGTAAACAAACTTCACAGTTCCACGGTTTATTTGATCGTTCAACCAAAGCTGTAGGTTGTTTGGTTTTGATATTATAGACCTTCAAAGTTGGGGTATTCGTTTATACTCATCCTGTATATATATTTATACTCACGCTGTATATATATAGTTGGCAATTCCTGAATAGAGGTCTACGGTTAAGTTTATATCGCACTTATGCACACAGGTTACACACGACGGGACTTGGCGAGATCTACGTCATTTGGTATCTGATCGTTGGTCAGACACTATGTAAATCGTGCCAAATGTCGGAGTCGAAATATCTTCGTTCCAACCTCCACGCTGTCCACGTTGCATAAGTGTTACCAATTTACCGCGCACAGCCATGGGTAACCGGTTTTGAATAAGGACTGAATATGAAATCTTCGTAGTACACTACAGAGTCAAATCGATTTTAGAATTCAGCATGTTCCTTGTGATAAGTCATCATTTGAAGATACGTACCCACGGGTTTCTGAGTACGGGTCCGTTTAAGATCAGCTCATAACATACTGGTGAATGTTCATTGCAGCAAAAAAAAATTATATTCTGCTTACTTTTTTTTTTATAATAACCACTTTTCATCTAGTCTGCACCTAGTATTTTATAGTCTGCAGACAGTCCTTAAAACTTAAAACTATAAAATGAGAAACACGAACTCGGATCTGGAGTTGAAGGATGGAAATTCCACTTATCGGATACTCTAGCAAATGTTTCATGCGTATTTTCTACCCTTATCTCAGAGTCGGATCACATACTCAGCTTGAATATTTTAGTCTTGGGTGGTTTATGCAAAAGAGTGAGGCATTCCAACAGAGATCACTGGAGTACACCAGAGAATAAAATTCATTGTCTGGGAGAGTCAGTTTAAAAATGCAAAATTGAAACACCTTTTGAACAACAATAAAGTTACGGGTTACAACTCGATAAATAAAATGAGCACTTTTGGAATTAACATTTGAAAAATGTCACTGTTCCTTTCTGCATATATTCGAATGGAAACACTAACTGGCATCCACCCAGTAAAGTTGGTAACGACGGCCCTAAATTTGACCATGTCCTAAATTTGAATTAAAAGTGTTAAGTAAAATTTTGTTAATACCGAAATGATTTAATTTGGTTTCGGTTTTAAAATGCATATAAGTGTAAATATTAGCGAATTTGTAAAGTATTTACTTGTGTAATAATTAAGATGTTTTACTTGGCCGACGTATGAATAAAGTGATCAGGCTCACGACAATGTTAATTTTACATATGGTGGAAGAATACACAATGTACATACAAGTAGATCTTAAGCAGGGCTTTCAAAAGTGCTCAGTTTACCTTGAACAGTCTATACCAAGGAGTACTCCATAGGACGATACAGCGGTGATTTGCCAATGCCTTTCGCATTATAAAGATGAAGGTATGACACAACATCCATCCGGGAACACGGGGAAGGGAAGTTATCACTCCTGAAAAAATGCTTTATCCTGCCGGTAATCGAGCTATGGAAGCAAACTGGGACTTAATATCCTACACTAAGACATCCTTATTACTATAGCAACATGCTTGACTGTTTCTTATCAGATTGCCGGTCAATACGACTAGCATAAAACGTTAAGGGCGAGAAGGGGAATTGGGGGGGGGGGGATTTGTTACAATCTATTAGGTATTTAAAAACATTCTGTAGGAGCAAAGAGCAGATAACCGTGTGACAATAGCTCATAGGAGATCAAGACAAACCATAAATATACCTCTCACGAAGCCAGAACAGTTAGCAGAGCAGTAGAAATAAGATACAAATCCTCAGAAATAAACAGCGCAATCCTCTCTCTGGGATTCTAAACCATGCTGACAAAAAATTGAATAATTACGCATAGAAGTTAGTCTTCAAATGTGCTTGCTGCTCCTGTGGAGTGAACAGTCCGCTTTCAAGTAAACTTGCATGGCGAGGGGATTCCTTAAGTTATCCGAGAAGTATTAGATGTGTGATGTACTCACCTAAAACAGAAAAAATAACACAGGAAAATTAGTAAACCCTGCCTCAAAATTCATAGTACTAAATAATAGTCCGTTGACGGTAATTTTATTATTTCGCTAAATTTAAAATCAGTACATATACCGAACAAAGGACTTTTTTGCGAGCAAAATAACACATGGAAATTAATCAAAATGTAGTGCTAAAACTGTAGTTTGAGCAATGATGCCATAAGAGACGATAATGTTAAGAGCAATAATAAATAATTGAAATTATCGCGGACGGACTATTTTTCAGTATGGTCAGATATTTCAATTTAATTTCCTTTACTTAAAATTTAACGTTATACCCAAAAGTAACCAGAACTGAGAGAAGTATTTAATAATGAGACAATGGCAGTTTTAAAACTGGACGTAGTTACGCATTATAGAACTAACTCCAAAATCAATTTTTTTTTTGCTAAAGCTTTTTTTTTAATTAAAATCTTACAAATAAAATTTTACTTTGGTACTATCAGAAACATAGTAGTTACACTATATACGTTCTGTTATGTTCTTTCAGACTTATGTTGTAGGTTTCGTCAGTGTTTACCCTCGTAGATTAAAGGCCTCAAGTCTGGAGTTAGGTCTATATTACTTAATGTAAAATGTGACATCGACAATCAGTTTTCATTTGTCTTGTTGGAAAGGAAGTGATATAAGGCAACACTCATGCAAATTGATGAATTCATTTCATACAATGAAATTCAAAGTAGAGAGTAAACATGAACAAGTGAAAATTATTGTATTGCTGAACATTGCTATTAATACACTGGAAAGTAATGTCTTATAAAATGTTAGCCTAATTTTTGTTATACGCCGATATTCGTGAAGAATTGCAGAGGATAAATTAGTCTAAGTCTATCATCAGCGTCACCCTCATCTTCAATATCTAGATCCGAATAAAGTATTTCATAAAACGGTTTAGAATCGCCTGTAATATAAATTTTATGGCTGGCAATTTCGACAATAATACTGATTAATTATTTAGCCAAGTACTAAATTGTTTGATCTATATAAAAGTAAAATGATAAACATTTTACTTAATTCGTTGTGGTAAACTGTCTAAAAGATACATCAATAACTTCAACTTCACTGCGTTCGGTATTTTCATCGGAACATGATTAAACCAGATATTTTCATCTGGATATAAAACCATGGTATCAAATAATAAACAGAAATATACAATAACAAATCACATGTTTGCAGTTAAATCCCTATTAAAGATTAACTATGACTGAACGCCAAAATTTAAAGAACATCTCTGAATATACGGTATGAAGTTGGTTACACATTACAAATCTTTGTATCATGGATTTTGTTTGCCACTGGCATTAGTTCACACATATCTTGTTGGCAATACGTCATCAGTTTCGCATAAGAAATTGCACACATACAGGTATACTGTTAATAGAGATCGACATTCAAAAAGTGGTAGTTGGTTCCAAATGGCATACCTCACGTCGTTATGACCCCCAGTGCTGGTTCATCTGCCATTAGTAACCATGGCCACAGTAGCTTAATGAAAGTTAGATGTAGTTAATAGAATCGTCCTAAAAAAAAGGCTGTGAGTTGTTCAAGACTATGCTAACAGCTGAAGTCACAATGAAGCATGGAAACTCGATGAGATCTATTTAAGGCCACGAAATCACAGTCATAGCTGGTTGACTTAATTCGAGACGGCGCAATGTTACAAAACACCTTAAACACACTCCAGACTGTTCAGGTATATCCAGGCCATTCACTTTCATTCAAGACTAAAGTCCTTTTAGCGTTACATGTTAATCAGTACATCTGTGTACTGTTTAACTCCATTTCGGGATATTCAACCTCGCTCAGTTAATATGAAATACTAAGAAACAAGTCATTTTTAAATCAAGTATGTGAGTCACTTAAATCATGTAAGTTCACGTGGCCTTCTGTAGCACTGCGTGTGTGCAACATTTGGGAGAATCGGTTGATTGGTCCCCGACATATGCGTAAAAGCCCCATTTTATAATGTGGTGCTATCTTTATAAATGGCGGACAAATAATATCGATGTACGCCATAGATACTGCTAGCAAATAAAGTTTGTGAGAAATTACTTGGAACATACGGCATATTAACATACAAAATTTACACGGATGTTATATTGATAATATAACTTGTTGCCTGAAATTTGTTGGAATCGGTGATTGTTTCCCGAGATATGACGTAACAATTTTATTTTATTTCATGTGGCGCTATTTTACAAAATGGTGGAGAAAAGAGTGTCTGTATTAACACACATGAAAGTCATACAGATAATGCCAAAATACCAAGTTAGTTGAAATTTGTTACATGGTTTCGTAGATGCAGTATATTAAATATGTTATGGCCGCCAGTCTTAAAATCATTGTCTTGCTTATTTAAACATGTCAATTTATATGGCATACCATAGAACAACTTGCCAACCAAATATTGTAGGAGTCAGAGGATTGTTTCCCAAAATATGACCTGAAAACTTATTTTAATGTTATATCTTAAAACATAGCGGACAAAAGAGACATTATAGACACATGTCATGGTTTTAACAGTTACTGCCAGCATGCAAAGTTGAAATGAAATTAAATGATTAAATGGTTACGTAAATATATGTTTATATGGCCGCCATTTTGAAAATAAGTGTATGGCCCATTAAAATTATTGATTTACTTTTACAATAATTGTTCCTGAATAGTAGTGTTTCACGCAAGTTTATGAGTGACAGCTGGTACAGAATACTTGATTGTATGGAGTATAAACTTTAGCCTGTGCTCCAAAATCCTATTACAGCACGCTCTGATACAAGGCGGGGGACATCCGCCAATCAGCGCCCATGGATAAATCCATCAGACGCCAGGCAAACCAATACATGCACTCATACACAGCAACCAATGAGAGTAAGTATTAACTAGGGACATACATACGGTTAGGGCTTCTCATCCTTTGTACTTTTGTATTTTTACATAGTGCTCTTAGCCACATGGGCCACTCCGTCGCTACGACCGCCCAATCGATGGAGGAGAGGGATCACGCCCTCTCATCGCATGTGTTCCAGCTTAGCACCTGAGTTCACCAGATCCAGAGCCCCAACCTGATCCACAAGTACAGCAGAGAACACCCTATCACAAGGTTCTGAGAGACTCGTACTCAGATACCAAGCGTGTGGTCTGGCCAGGATTCTATCCATACCCATAGTGTCTCTGAAGGACACAACCGGAGCGGTTTGCCGCTCACCGCCCGGTCTTTCTTTAAGAGGAGTAATCTCCAGACCTCCTCCAGCATGCGGAGTTAACCACTGCCAGCACGAGTCCAACCTCAATGTGATCGTAACACCAGAGGGAACCTCTGGTGGGGCCGAACCGATCAGCCCTTGCTCCCACTTATTTTCCATGGCACTAGTGGGTTTCCAACGACCGACTGCTCAACCTATGGCGAGCACCAGGCGAACAGAGGCAGCCCCTTCCACCCGCTAGTGCACCAGGAGGCAAGCCCAGCCCACCCCTCAAGCACACTCCGATTGTGGTTGAGGACACTTTAAAGCCTTGTCGGGCATTGGCCTTACAGTCATTACAGGTCGGTTTCTCACCCACCAATCCCACCACTGAACTGTTCACGAGAAGGCAGAGGGCAAACGACAAGGGTGGAATGGGAGACACCCCCGGACCCACCATAGCACACAGGACCGAGAGAAACCGCCCCTACTTTGAAAAGGAAGATTTTCGTCATTATCAAACTCCATAGGTCTGGCAACCCGTAGGTTCCAGAGTTATTCTTTATTTTCATCATTGCCACCACACCATCGCCACCGCATCCACTGAGCAGCAAAACAGTTAGCCGGAGGAGCTGTCGTCGGCCACTGACCATTTCCATACTTTAGAATTTATTCACCATGAAATTCCAGTATTGGATCCAAGCGGCTTGAATGCCAAGCGGTTCAACACCCCGCCAAGTGGTCGGGCCTAGGTACCAGCTGTCAGCCCAAGCCATTATACCAGATACCCCTTACCAGTCACGAGGATACTGGTGCCCTTAGGGATACGGGCGGCGGAGCCCAATCTACCTTACTTAGGGCTGAGATGAGGATCCTTGGGTTGACATGAGTGGAGAGAGGCTATAAGAGAGGCATCATCCACCCTTACTAGGGTCAAATGCAGTAACCGGGCTCGGCTACTATAGCATGGTACTGCCACGCCACCTCAAGCTCCCGGAAACGTTCCTCGCGAGGGAGTCGCTGACCCACATCCCCCATTATCTAGGGACAGGAACATTTCGCGTTTTAAACTACCTGTAGGTAAGACTCCACGGTCCTACGTATTTTCAATTTTCAGCGTTCTGTTCATTGGCTGCCGCCCCATTGTGTATAGCCAGTTTTACTCCAGACCATATGGCACGGTATTCGGTGCATCATTCCATGCAGCTCCCTTATTGGCTCAAAGTTCACCTGGGCGTGTCTAATAAACTGTGCTCCAATTACAAACGTAACCGAAATTCACATGTGTTTGAAGTATAGCTTGTCCTAAAATGATTTCGTTAAATTTTCCAGTCCCTAGTATAAACACGTTTAGTCACCGTGGCTACGGTCGTAGACATGTTGCACATTAAGAATGTTTATGGCCAGTATTGTACACAGCAAGAAATCAGTACCCAATGATTTGAGAGTCTTCGCGACGGGCAATCTGGTTCGTTTACTGTACCGCGCCTCTCGTTTGTAAATGGCTGACGGTAATGTCTTTGAGCACGCAGCACGTTGCTCACTCGTTGCAAAAAGTACACCATACACAAGTACAGTGGACATTAAAATATTACACGACTGCAACACTTCGGCTCATAGATTAATGCGCGACGGAACGGTTAACTCATTATTTATTCGTTGTCAGTCTCACGTGAGAAAATAGACTGGCACCTGTACATTCCGGTTTTCAGGAATTCTGTTAAGTAGTTATGTATGCAATAACAGTGATCAAATTTTTATGTTAAATCCAAACTGCTAGTTACAAAGGTATATAATTAAATTTAATATGTCAAGTGTGGCGGGAACTCGTTGAGGGAGAATGCGGGACGACGAACGACTCCGCAGTGAGCTGTAGTGGAGGACGCCCGGGTTAACGCGACGGCCAGATCAAAAGACATCGCCGTCTCCACGGTTGATGGATGTTGATAACAAGAGGGGGGGGGGCTGCGGACACAGCCTCCAGTTCCTTGTAAACATGTTCGGGCTCGGCCCGCGCGGACTGAAGTGGGGCAAGGACGCGATCCCAGCCAAAGCCACCGCGCATGCTTGCGCGCTTCTCTTGTTCTTATAAACTTTCAGATCATTCACGCGTTATGCTTCTTTCTGTAGTCTATTCGCGGTTTCTTCACACTTTTTAAATCAAACCTTCGAAAATTACCCCATATACGTCGTGTTTGGTTGCTTTCTAAATATGTCGAGTACCACTAGTCTTTACTTCTGTTAACATAAAATAATTTTATTCTTTGTTAAATTGAACGTTTACTCATATTTATTTTCTGTGAATTATAATACTTAATTTTTAATGATTATGAATAGATACTTGAAGAAAATAGGTGTGCCTTGTAAGAAATAGTTCTCATTCGAAATATCGTTAAAGTGAGTGCGCACGAATGTGGTGCGTTGTCCCTTTGGTGTAATTCTCTAAACTTGGTTAATCTTTGTTTGTACGAGGCGGAGGAATATTCTGAAAGTAGAAATTGAGGAGGGTTTCAGAAATTTTTTAAGTAACAGGAATGGACTATAAGGGCTGCTCACGGTAAACTGAGCACTTTTGAAAGCCCTGCATAAGATCTACTTTACGCACATTTTGTATTCATCCATCATGTGTTAAATTAATATTGCTAGCGGCCTGATCACTTTATTCATCCGTCGGTCGGTTAAGTGAAACTAAAAAATTATTGTAAAATTACGTTGTAATCCCAATTTTGAAATTGTTACAGTTATACGCATTAAAAACTGAATGCAAAATTAATTAATTCAGAGTTCACTTTTAATTGAACGTTAAGACATGGGACTACTTTCCTTGCGACGTTTGCATTCTTCAAAAGTTTATTTCAATGGTGCTTACTTTACCTTGAATAGACTACCTTTATAGTGCACATATTTTTACTAGAGGGAAATTAATTCTATGTTTTATGATCCTCGTTAAAAAATTATATTTTAAATTACGTTGCTACTCAAATGGATTAATTTTCATTACACACACGTTAAGAATTAGCGTCGTAAAAACACATGAAGGTTTTAAACAATTTCACAACGTCACATGAATACTAGTAATAAGATCCATAGCTTTGTCAAATTTTAGATGATGCGTAATGATACACAATGCTAATAGGTTTTAGAATTGTTCTACAGCGAACCAGTCTTATTACACATTGATCAAGAAACTGGATTTCTTAGGTGCATTAATATACGGGGTAGATGGGGTGTACGTGACGTCATTTTCCCTTTCCTTCAGCATCATTACAAATAAAAATGTCTTTGTGCACTTTGTCGACATGCCAACCGTTTGGCTAGTTGTTTTTTATTCACAGAAGTAGGATACTTTTATATTGGCCAGGGCTTTACATCTCCAATGAGTTTAACCCGCCACTTAAAGCTATTCCTCATTTAACTTTAATATTGCCTACTACTATCGCCCTGCTGTAGGACATGTCCTTGAAAATATGTTGTCTGTGGTTAGGAGAGGAGTATGGCACAGAAAGCAATGCGTTGGTCCAAAAAACATTAATTAAAAAAAAATAAAAACCGTAAGAATGGTTTGTTAAGTTATTACCCTATCCTCCAGAATAAAAAATTGCAGATATACCTTCCACTCTGTATGCAGTTTTGCCATTTATTATTCTAATGTGTGTGGAAAAGAAACAAATTTTACTTACAATTTTTTTCAACCATTACGAACATTAATTTTTGTATGGCAGTGAGTGCTTGCATAATACCAATCCAGTGACAAGGAAGGATTTTTCTAAGGTTGATTTGAACATCTTCAGTTCACCGTGAACTACCTGTGTATATTCAAAGAACAAACAGAATATACAGGTCGTACGACACCTAATAAAGCTAAACGTCATGTAAATCGTAGAACACATGAATATTATTAACTAAAGAGGATTTATTGTGAATGCTGCCAGGTTGAGAATAAAAAGTTACATCAGCACACGCGTGAATTTACTACATGTCCCACTTGCTATAGCTACACCCACCCACCTATCCAATATAAAGTCACTTGGCTATGGTCCCGCAAACCACAGCACCGCGGTGTTACGTACCATCCAGATGGTAAACTGCTTACTTCTCAATAACAATATCATGAAATTTTACCATCGGAACAGCGCACATCCTGTCTGCTGGTGATAGCGCAACAACATCCTGACGGGAAGGACGTCGATCGTATTTACATCCGAGAGGCATTCAAATGCTGAGTTTTGGTTCGGAATCTAGTAAGGATAGTAAATCATCCTGATAGCAGTGCACGGGGATGGGGGTATTTAAAGCAAAGTCTCAGATGTGAGACACTCCATAGTTAGAGATCAGAAAAGTTTTTTTTGCTGGAAAAGAGGTTACGAAGGTGCTGCAGTTCAGCAGACAGGTGTCTCAGCCATATACGAGAGGTAAAGAGTGCTAGGCGGATAGAGAGAGAGAGAGAGAGAGAGAGAGAGAGAGAGAGAGAGAAAGAGAGAGAGTTGTGTTTGAGGGGGAAGTGAGCGAACTGTGAGAATATACACGGAGTGAAACTCTATCGAAACACCCTGGATGCTCTTGAACGAACATTGGGAGATGCAACCAAAATGTAACAGTGAGGTAGTGGGAAAACTGCAGGGGGAAATAAACTGGTGTCTGTAATCATTAATGTAGTGAAGATTGTACTTTGCCAGTTATTTGTATTAGCGAGATATAGTCATTTATTTTGCTGTCACGCTATTTCAGTGACTTAATGTCTTGAGTTACTTTAGGTGTGATTTTGTTATTTAATTGTGTCAATAAATACGAAATTAGATTTTGTTCTTCTACTGGAAATATAAAGATCCCCATACAATAACGAATATGGCTACCATTACGTGATACCATCCACTGTAGAGTAAATTTCACCTGTTTGCTGTACATCAGTCCATTATGCGCTTTAAAGTATATTCGCGGCTTCTTCACACTTTTTGAATCATATATTTGAAAAATCACACCAAGTTGTTTCCTAATTATGTTAAATATCACAAGCGTACTTGCGTGAACATTAAATTACTATATTTTAGGTTAAATTTTATTTATATTAGATGTGTAACTTATAACATTGCATTTATAATTAATAGGAATAAAAACAGAGAGATGATGGGTGTGTTGGCACAGCCTAGTAAGAAATAATTCTCTAGGAAAATATTGTTGAATTGAGTGCGCACAAATAAGATGCATTGTCCCTTTGGTGTAATTGTCTAGACGTTGTTAAGCTTTGTTTGGATGAGGCGGAGAAACATCCTGGGAGAAGAACTTTGGCAAGGTTCTAGAAGATTTGGAAGTAGCATGAATTGACTACAACATTGTAAACACGGCTTTTGAAAAAGAAATACGTTAAAAAATATACAAAAAAGGAATTATTGTGCTAATAGCGTTTTAACGATACAATTCTATAGTGATTTGTTAATATCGTTTCTAATCACCTCCATGCCTACAGAAGACAAACAAAAATGAGCTCACAGCTTAACGGTATTTAATACGCAACAATATACGTAAGAAGTGCTAATGAAAATCCAACGAAACGCTGCTGTATGACAATAAACATTATGGAATGCAGCATTTCTTTCACTATATATGTAGACTTACTTAACAACGTAACACTATTCAGCTTGCACATTAGTGTAAGAAAATCAAACGTATTGACGCCTACGGCGTCTCTAGANCTTTAACAATACATGCCACTGTCTTAAAAATTACAATACCAGCTTAATATGTCTGGAGACTAGACAATCCTAGCTCTGATATTCCTACTTCCAAACCGATAGTGAAAATTACAATGGCGAAAAGACGACACTGGTATGTCAAACATCACCATAGTTCAAAATCTATGCACACGGATATACATTAACGAAATATTTGAACGTTATTAGCGAAATGCATTATAATAACACTTCTGCTGCTATGTTANCTTAAGTAGTAAATTGGCCCTTTAGACACCAGTATAAACACTTTCTACCAAGCGGCAGCTTTGGTACTTGTCAGTATCTTTAACAATACATGCCACTGTCTTAAAAATTACAATACCAGCTTAATATGTCTGGAGACTAGACAATCCTAGCTCTGATATTCCTACTTCCAAACCGATAGTGAAAATTACAATGGCGAAAAGACGACACTGGTATGTCAAATCACCATAGTTCAAAATCTATGTACACGGATATACATTAACGAAATATTTGAACGTTATTAGCGAAATGCATTATAATAACACTTCTGCTGCTATGTTANACACGGATATACATTAACGAAATATTTGAACGTTATTAGCGAAATGCATTATAATAACACTTCTGCTGCTATGTTATTTTTCTTCGTCCTCGTATGCGTTTGTATTAAACTGTCCAATGCTTTTGACACTTTCGTATTTGTCTTAGAAGTCATAACTAAGTTTTATACCTGGAGCTTGTTCAGGCAGAACTGCAGTAATCATGAAGCGACAGTTTGGGTTTATATTGACAATTTTTAATATCTTCATTAATTTTTTATGAACTGCTGGATAAGCCACGCTTGTTTACAAATTCGTAAAGATCCGTTGGAATCGGAAATAAAAAATTTCGATATGTTATTATGTTACTTCCCAAATAATGTATTTCTGTAAACAAAATAGTTCACGAGGAAACCGAACATTTTATTTTAATTTGAATGGTAGACAAAAATTTCCTTTGCACTTATGCCATTTGTTTAGCTTGGAAAGGATAAATGCATTATGTGCAAAGCTAATCCTAGCTCGGGGACCTTCGTCATCGCTCCGTTTCCGAATTCACCAAGGCATTACCTGATGATCGCAAGGTTTTGGGATCGAATTCCGTATTACGATATGGCTGTGTGTGGATAGTCTGTTCACGATATCTTCATACTTTTACACTAACGTTTGTGAAAAATGCAACACCAAGAAGATTACATGTGATTGAAATGAACTTTATAACACATATAGGTACATGACAATACACAATCGATTAGGATTACAGAACTGTACATGATCTCTGTCCTTAAGAATCCAGTATAAAGTGAAGCCCACGTCGTGGCATGGAATAAAAGAGAACCTTATTAAGTTCCTGGGGAATCTCCCTCCACGTGGTTTGTATAGGAGTTCACAAAGCAACAACAGTGGTTGCTGGAGGACCGTGACGATCAAGTAGCCGACCAACCATATCCCAGACATGTTCGATGGGCGACATGTCAGGCGAAAGTGCAAGCCAGGGAAGCAGTGGTATCCGTCATTCATTAAAGAAGGCTTGCACATTCCTCGCCACATGTGCCCGGGAATCGTCCTGCTGAAATATTNTGGTATCCGTCATTCATTAAAGAAGGCTTGCACATTCCTCGCCACATGTGCCCGGGAATCGTCCTGCTGAAATATTGCATGTGGAGTTGCCTGAAGGAGGGGCAGTACCTCGGGCTCTAAAACCTCCCTTATGTAGCGGTTGCTGTCCATATTGCCCTCAATACGCAGGAGTCGAGATCGCATTTTGTATCCGACAGTGCCCCAAACCATCACACTTGGTGTTTGTCCGCCATGCCGCTCCACAATGCAGGCTGCCAGATTGCGGTCACCACGGTAGCGTCTAACACTTATACGGCCATCACTGTAGGACAGGTTGAGGCGGGACTCGTCCGAAAACACTACATTTTGCCACTCAGCACGCCAGCGATGGCGTTCACGTGCCCATTGCAGTCTGAGGCGTTTGTGGTTTCTGGACAATGGAAGCCGATGCAATGGCATGCGTACTACCAGTCCAGTCCGCAGCAGACGGCGTCGAACCATCGAAGCAGACAGGTTCACACTTGTTGCAGTGTTCCAGTTTCTAGCCAACACTGTAGATGAGGTTGTACGGTCCGTTACGGCCATGCGGACAAGATGGCGGTCATTCCGTGCTGTGGTCGCATTGCTTTGTCCAGTACCAGCCCGTCGCTGCGTAAAATCCTCTTCTATCCACTGGTTCCACACACACATCACTGTCGTAGCAGCATGCCCTGTACGAGCCGAAATATCACGGTATGAAAAACCCGTTTCCCGGAGACCGATCATTCTGCCCCGTTCGACGCCCTTTGACGTCAACGAGGGATACTGGCACTTGCTTTCACTTCGTTTGACGGCTCTTCACTGACTGAGCTTGGCTTAACACTGACCTTTCCGGTCACATGCGAGTGAGCGCTGATGGGGCCTGCGTGTACGCTATCTGTCTGCAATCGTAATCACTTATTGTTGGTACACTGTTCTACACATCCTCCGAGTTTGAATTCTTTCGGGCCATTCTTTCTGGGTGTTGCAATTTCCACAAACAATTTTCACGAATCAAATATTGGAAAATTACCTCATGTACGACGCGTTTGGTTTTTTCCTAAAAATGTTATGTGTAATAAGGGTTTCATACTTCTGTTTACATTAAAATATCTTCTTTTTTTTTTGGTTTAATAGAAATTTTACTTATATTGTATCTATAAACTAAAATAAATCAATTATAACTACTATTAATAATAAAACAGAGCCAATTAGGTATGTTGGTAACGCCTACAAAGAAATAGTTCACATTTTAAATATTATTAAACTGATGGCGCAAAAATACTGCGCGTCGTTCCTTTGGTGTATTTTTCTAAACTCAAATCAGCTTTGTTTGTGTGAGGGGGAGGAATCGTCTGAAAGTAGACCTTTAGCAGGTTTTCAGAAAAATTGGAACCATGTGGACTATATATCGCTTTTATATATATGATCGGGCTAACTTACTTTTTGACTCGCCTTATAAGTTTTTTGCATTAATCAAAGGCACCCGTAAACAACAGAAAACAACTCTTATTTTTTTTTTAAGTGCCTTCACTTGTGCGTTACACAGTATTCGAGCTCAGGACTACTCGCATCGAAAGCCTCCAAGTAACATATTTTTTTTAATGTTTCCACAGGATTGACTATTTCATATTTTCAAAGATAATTCTCATGGACAGTGACGAACACAAACTGACATCTATACGTTACCCGTGATTTGAATCCGGAACCCCTCGAGCAGCAAGCCGGTACGAAACCTACTGCACCATAAATATCGGCACCAAATTGTGTTTTAGAATTCGGCAATCATTAATTAACAGCGAGGGAAAAGTTCTTCCTCCTCTCGCTCCATTCGCAGTTTTGCCGGCGTAGCGGTTTTCCCGCTGGGACGTAAATTTTGCGGCGAGGCTCCCAGAGGGACTAGAAAAATTACTGTCCCGCTTATCCCGCTTAGCGGGGATCCCAGAGGATTTTCTCGTCAGCTGTAAAGTGACGTCGCAGGCCTTAAAATACGGGATTGTCTTTGAAAACCGCCCTTGTGGTAAACTGTTTCCAGATATTCTGCGCGTTTTGAGGTTCCTGTTTTCCCCGCTAGTCTGACAAGGTATGTACTAATAAAACGTTTCCGTTTTTATTTTTACGAATTTTGAAGCAACTGTATAAAGGAATAAAAAATAAACTTTATTCGCAGTCTGGGAAGGGAAGTAAATGTATGAAACTTAACGGGTGCTAAATGCGTAATAAAAAGCTTCAGCATAAAGGTTTTACCTGACCTTCTGAATCGTTATAAATGAGAGACATATTAACAAAAGTCATATTTTTAACCAGGGAATTTTTACACGGCCATACTGCGCATTCAGATTAAAGTTTCCTTAAACCAACGCAACTCTTTTGATAGAAATGTGCCGTTAATATCCGGAAACGCTGTCCGTAGCTTCACAAAGAAACACGAAACTGGTCTTCCGAATTAACAAAGTGCAGAGAATCTGTCGCCGTCGGGTACGAAAATCGCCAGAATAACATTACGAAGTATAACATGGTTGTTAATGTGACAATTAGCACATCCACGTCACTGTAAGTAGAGACACCTGTATTTTACGCGTTATTATTTGATGGAATACTGAATTCTAGAATTTGATACGTTTGTTTGACTTCTGCCATTGATTAGCTGTCTGTTTGGTACGATTAAAAGGAATTTCGTGCCAGTAATAAAAAAAAGCAGCAATGGAGTTATCAATATCATTTAACGCTGTCAAACATGCAAATATTAACACTTTTGGGGGACGGTCGTGTGCAAATATTTATACTCCTTGGGAATAAATCTAACGCAAATATACAGCGTGTATCTGTATTTGACTGAAAAACCTTCAGATGCGGCTTAGCGACGGAAAGAGAAAGTGAAATGATCTGAAGTGAATCCTTAGGGTTGTACACACCTTTGAAGTCGGACATGAAAGACTAGTTAATTGGAAATATTGGGGAAAAAGTTTTAAGACGAGACATTAAGTGCTGTCTGGATAATGTGTATCGTAACAAAGATTTCTAAACATCACAATACTTGTCTGTCGCTGTCATAAAATTATTTCGTGAAAATAATCACGGTTACTAACCTTATTTAGACTTAATCTCCACGAGGCTGTAGTATACTTGGGATTTATAAGAAGGATTATTAACCTGCATGTCACAATTACCTTTACACAGTATCCAGAAACTCAGTGTTACATCTCCAGCATTTGTAAAAAAAACTAGTGCTTCAGATCCAACTTCAAAGACACCAAGGTCGTGTATGTTTTCACCTTCTTTTTCCGTGAATACCTTGCAGCCGAAATTCGTCGGTCAAATTCAGTTACAACCTGTATTTTCGCTGTTTCGCTTGCCTATAATACTATGCTTGCAAGAACATCCCATCACATCGGTAATACATTGATACCTCCCTAGTGCTATGTCGTATAAGTAGGTATCGTCTCTGCTCTCTGCGTAAGGCGCCAGCAATGGATGCTAGCCCTCAGTGTTAGGGCGTAGGAATATGTTGACACTACTATCCCTAGGTCCAATTTACCAAATAAATTCACCTTCTTTGCGAGTTAACATATGTCAGTTTTATTTATGCTTAACAGGGTCACTTCTACATGAACACACGAGACAACTCTCTCCTCCCCTTTTTCTACGTAGGCTACATATGGCTCGACGCGGCGATATGCGTCGTGGGGAGCAAGATTCTTCACACTTCCTGTATGACTCTACTTATCTGACTCGAGGCGCTGGTCTTCTCTCGGCCGGCGACCTCTGGACTGCTTCGTCACTCGGTAGGCAGACTGGGACGTCTGGGCTGCGACAGGTCCTCCCGGTTGGCGTCTCTACGCCTTCTCGAACTCGTTCCTCCGCGTCCCCTGGGTCGTAAAACACGTGTTCGGCGCTCCGGCTATCCGCATGTGGCCCGGCATCGTCCCTCGCTTCTGGCATAGACCTTGGTGGTCCCTTGGTCGGCGCACGTGTTTCTTCCGCTGCCTCCGGATATCGTGTCGCTATTATTCCAGCCCGCTCGCCAAAAGCTCTCATTGTTTATTGCAGTAGCCAGCCTGGGACAGACGCAGCCTATGGTGTGAGCTCGGCATCCCTTGTCAGCTACGAAACACAGCTGTGCCTGTCTTCCTCCACATGTGGTCTCTACGCCGCGTGTTCATTCCGCCGAGCCATCCTGGCATCATTCTTCCCGCACGCTCGCCAAACCCTTAGTATTTATTGCGGTCGTACGCCTGCGAGTTTCGCCAGAGTGTGTCTTCTGACGAATAAATATCTTCAGGGACGCGGGATCCGTCAACATCTAGTGACTGAAAAAAAAGTAATTACTGTCTGATTACTTAAACGAAAACGATAGGTTGTATAGCATTTTATGTAAGAAAAAAATATTTTATAGAGGCACTGCCAACTCTCTCCATTGGCTGACAGCCAACCAATACGGAACGTTGTACAGAACAGTACACGTGTCCAGTGTGGTGTTATAAGCTTTTCATGGTAAAGTGAGCACTTTTAAAATCAAACTTTGAAAAATGTCACTGCTCTTACCTGCATATGTTTTATCGGGCACACTGACGGGCATGCGTTCAGTAAAGTTGGTAACGACGGAGGGGAAAGTAGTTCCATGTCTTAACGTTGAATTAAAAGTGTTAGGTTAAACTTTTGTGAAAACTGAAATAATTTTTTTTTGCATTCAGATTTTTAATGTACATAAATGTAAAAATTAGGAAATTTGTAAAATATTTACTTTTCCAATAATTTCACAGTTTCAGTTGGCCAGCGCACGAATAAAGTGATCATGCCCATGGCAATATTATTATTTTACATATGGTATAAGAATACACTACGTGTATACAAGTAGAACTTAAGCAGGGCTTTCGAAAATGCTCAGTTTACCGTGAACAGCCTTTGACAAAAAGGGCTGTATAAGTAGACAGAGCGTACCAACAGAACTAGTGTTCCTGTAGGGGTTGATATAGGCAGCTCACTTATAATTTGTCCTGTCTACCTTTGAATGTGTGAAGGCAGACCTCAACATTTTAAAGGGCAGCGACTAATAAAACTATGAACTGCGTACACTCACACATACGACAGTGAAATATTTTCTCTCACTAAAACAACGTGATTTATGCCTATCAGCTAAGATATTTAAGTACTGGGACAAACTGCATATAGCAGAAAATACCATATCTGTTCACGGTTAATAAAACACTTTTGAAATCAACCTTTGTAAAAAAAAACCTACCCCTAACTGCATACACTTTAAAGGACGCCCTGACTGGCATCCCCTAGTAAACGTGGCAGCATGTGGGGAAATATATGCACATCTCGACGTAGTATTAAAGTGCGTTATTTAAATTTTTGGTCAATGATTTTATTTAATTTATTTTCTTCTATATCCTTTGTACACATAATTATAATACTTCAAATATTAATAACATATTTACGTTGCTAACGATTTCACAGTTACAATTTATCGACACAAAATAATGTGAAGAGGTCAGTGGTTACGTTAATTTGACAAATTGTGGAAGGATACAAAAGGACATAAAAGTAGATCGTAGACGGACTTTTAAAAGTACTCAGTCAATTGCGAACAGTCTATGGTAATGATCATTCTATATACACTAATAAAAATAGTATGATAACATACGTATCAACATCAAATTTCGATGACTGGCGAGAGATCATTATTAATATACTTGTTATTGTCTGATTTCTATAAAAACGGAGAAATAGGAAAATCGATTTGCGTCCCCTCCCATGTAAAAAGTGTTTCCTTTTTCCCGGTATTTGAATCGCGTTTGGTCAGCAGTTAAGATGTTGATATATGAGAAGAGTGTATGTTGGCCCTTTTCAAAGGCGGCAACCAATTTTAAAAGTCGGCGTGCGAACAGCGGCCAGTAGCATTACCCAGTAAAAAGCGCTAGCTGCAGTTGGCTTGTTTCTGTCCGTCCACAGTAAAGGACGCGTGTCTGATGTCAGCGGGCCGGTCTTATGGGCGGCGTTGCGATAACGGCGCTCGATGACGACAACATGGGAATAAATCCGGACGGCTATGGCGGTACCCACCTGTTCAGAGGGACCCCGCGTTTCCCTGCCCGTGGGCCTGGCGGGGGCGGTCAGACATTGGAAAACCCATAAGTGCCATGGAAAATAAGAGGTAGCACGGGATGATCTGTTTGGCCCATCCAGAGGTACTCTCTGGTGTACGGATCAGTCGAGGTTGGACTCGTGCTGGCAGTGGTTGACTCCGCATGCTGGAGAAGGCACGGAGAGATTCCCCCTCTTGTTGAAGAGCTGGACGTGAACAGGGCATGTTCCGGGGGCGTCCCCGAGATGACGTCAGGGGCGTGGGTAGTGCTCCGGCCAGACCACACGCTTGGTAAACTGAGTGCTAGGATCTCAGGCCTTGTGGTAGGACATGCTCGGTGCAATCTGTTATATCAGATCCGGGCTATGCTCGGTGCGGCCTGATGAACAGGTCGGAGCTACGGGTTTGATCAATTTCGGAAAGCGCTGGTCATGTCTGCGTTGAGAGGGCGTGATCCCTCTTCCCTCCTACTGGGAGGCCGGGGTGCGGGATGGCCTCGCGGCTAAGAGCGCCCCGTTAACAAATAAGAACGCAGTTTCGGCTGTGTAGGCAGTTACCTGTTACATGTCCGTCCACAGTCAGACCAATTTCGTGCTTACTATGTAGCATGCCGTAAATAAACGAGTGTATTAGAAATAATTCATCAAGGTCCATTTCACACGAGTGGTTGTCACAAACGCAGCTTCCGCACTCTCGCTTTCAAGCTGCAGTATTATATAATTCGCAGGTTTTATAACAAATTTTTTGACAAGCGTGACGTCTTTAAAAAATATATAGTATGTTAAAAATCACATAAAAATGCATTTTCATTAATTTTCTCCCCAGTTCTGATGACGAAACTTAATGTTAACAAGCATGTTTTTATATGATTTTTTTACTAATATATCATAGTTTTTGTAACAATTATCACAAAAACGTTAATAACATATCCTTTGAATATATTTATTATGCAATTATGAAAGAACACATAACTCTAAAATTACATATTACATATTTTAAAACTATTTCCCATGCTCAGGTAGACCATTTTTTAGATTTATTTTAATCCCATGTATCATAACTTTCAAATCTGATTTTTAAATAACCTTTAAACATATATATGTGGCAATAAAATTTTATAACCATGCATTTAATGTTCACATCAATACACTAGTCTATAATGGGTATATTATAGAAAAACGATTCTAATAACAAAATTAAACAACTGTGATATATTAATAAATAGTTTTTTAAAAATGTATGTTTCAATTAAATTTTAACGATTGCAGGAAGAAAAAAAACTAATGTTATAACCTACATATGTTTTTAAAATTTTTTCTTATAATACAATTTTTTGGAGATGTCAGATACAACGAATTTTATGTAGAACACGCGGATTATATACTATTAGGAACTGAGGTGCGTTGTTTCAATTTGTCTCCTTTCAAAGAATGCGGCTCTCCTCGTCGCAGTTAACTGCACAAGTGGCGGGTCGAGATCACAACCTCCCGTACATCACAAAGAACCCCGCCGTCTTGAATTTTCAATATATTTTTGACAAGTTTTATTTAATAATGGTTTACGAAATTTTTCTTACGACGCGGCATAAATAACAGCTTCTCAAACTTTATCGAACTATTACATCTCTTCCATCTTTATTGATTTTTGACTAGTGACTTCCGGCATGACTAGAGTCGATACACTGCCATGACGCGATATGCTTATTTCATGCTGTTATACATGACGTACAAATAATTTAGTCCATTCACGGTTAACTTAAACATTTCTGAAGCCCTGCTAAAGTTCTTATTTCAGAATTTTTTCCGCCTCATGCAAACAAAGCTTATCTAAGTTCATAAAGTTACGCCGAAGTGACAAACAACCCACCGCATTCGTGCGCTCTCAGTTTAGTATTTATTTTGTACGGGAACTATTTATGAATAGGCATTACAAACACATATATTTTATTCCTGTTTTTATTCATATTTACTGTAAAAAAATATTGTAATTTTTATATCAAATATAAGTACAGCAAACATTCAATTTAAACAAAAATAAAATATTATTGGGTTAAGAGAAGCATAAAGCGCTTTTGATAAGTGCGTGAGATATTTAAGAAAAACAACGAAACATGTCATACATAGAGTGAGTTTGCAAAGGTTTGAATCAATATGCGTGAAGTAACCACGAATGGCCTATGGCGGCCACAGAAATCACGCGTGTGCTTCCTTGTCATGTGAAAGCATTACGAACGATAGTAAAATCGCTCGTGAGAAACAAGCCTACGAGGGTTAACTAGCTCCCCTACACGCTGAGTCTGACCACGCCGCCCTCGCAGTCACGAACTGAACCACGTAAGTAACTCCACAAACAAGTAGAATGCAGATTGGACTCTCGCATTCTCCACTTGGTCGATCGCAAGCAAAAAATGGCGTGTGTTATTCCCTTAGTCGTCTTTCGGGCTGCCGAATACCTTCCTGCTGTTTCGTCCACGGGCACAACATGACCCAAAGGCAGAGTCATATTGAAGTTAACATGGGGTTAGTTGTATTAACTTCGCGTTAACCCTGTGTCAAAATTGTTTAGAAAATAGTAGCTGTGTTCACGTTGGCATTAAGAAAAGTCTCGTCTTTGATAAGTTGCAATTCAGCGCTACCAAATATGCAGTATCGCGGATCTACAAACAGACAAGCGTGTGTATGTGTGTATTCGAAATTAAACGTACGCAAGAGCAGTTATTAAAAAACCTGGAGTTATAGGCCAATAATAACAAAATCTCTCACCTTAATTGACGCCAATTTGCATCCGTAGATAGTCTTTTAATTTGAGAGTTTTCAAATCGTTGATTTGTTTTTACCATTAGAATACACATAAATGAAGTTACAATTTCGACGTCTTTTGAAATCGTGGCACGACACAGTATACAATCTAGGTAGGTAGTTGGACTTAACGTCTCGTCGACAGCGAGGTCATTAGAGATGGAGCAAGTTGCTCAGAGAAGGAGGAACAGGATCTGGCCTGTAGAAAGGAACAATCCCAGAATTCACCTGGAGTGACGTCGGTTAGCCATGAAAAACAGAAATCAGGATGACCGGACCGGGAATTGAACCCAGGTCCTCCGAACGTGAATCCAAAGTTTAACCACTGCGCCACCTCACTCAGCATGTACAGTCCAGACGAAAGTTAGCAGGAATAAAATTATATACAGGAAATAAAAGAAAAATACTCGTCCCTTGAATCTGTTTAGCTACCACTGCGTTACCTCTGTGCCATGTTGAAGTTGCGTCAACTTATCGCGTGAAAAGTTCGTCGCTCTAAAGAGTCCGTACATGGGCACATAAACAAGGGAGCGATAAGGGCGACACTAACACGCACGCCTTAGCACCTCGTTGCACCTACGCGCAGGGCGTGCAGTGTTTCCGTCGATGTGTTGTACTATGCAAATTAGATTTGGAACAATAGGGCCTTTATGAAAGCCCGCAGATCTAATCACATCCATATGGTTGTGCTTTTATCCTGCACGGGTAAGCTATAAAATGGTGAGTTTTACAACTTCCACGATTTACTTTTTATTTTAATGCGTTTAACACGATAAAAGCAAAACAAAATGGGGTTAGATATTTGAGTTTTACAATTGCAGATAAACAAGTCGTATTCCTAGAATCTTTATTTACTGAGTGAGATACGCGTAACCACGGAACAAAAAATGAAACAAAATAAATCAGGATGTGTAGCACTTAATTTAGTGCAAATACACTGTTCAGCGATCTACTCCTGAACAAAACAACACAAAGTTAACACAAGTGTAGGCTGTTCACGGTAAACTGAGCACTTTTGAAAGAGCTGCTTACGACCTACTTCTATGCGCATTGCGTATTATTCCACCATACGTAAAATTATTAATGCCGTGGGCCTGATCAAAATTCGCTAATTCTTACACTTACATGCATTAAAAAAATCGAAAGCAAAATAAATCATTTAAGATTTCATAAATGTTTACCTTACATTTTTAATTCAACGTTATGGCACCGAACTAATTTCCCTCCGTCGTTGCCAACTTTACTGGGCGTTCGCCAGTCAGTATTCTCATTACATTATATCCAGACAGTGGCAGCGACATTTTTCAAAGGCGCGTTTCAAAAGTGCTCGCTTTAGCGTGAAGAGCCTCTAGCTCCATGGAAACTTCGATGTTGTATCGGCCTCAACCTCAAATGCCCACATGCTACGCTCGGGCAAGCCACAGGCGGACATGCTGCGTGAGTCATCGACCTTCGGTTTCCGGAACGAGAAAACAGGACGTAAGGAGCAGCGTCCTCGGCAGCGCGCTCGTTTCCCGAGAACGAAAACGTTTATGAACCCATGAGCCGCTCTGAAGTCCGCATCAGTGTTACCCCGATCCTATCTACTCCTCGTCTGTAGCCCGCCGTCGCTGATCTGGCGATCGTGCATTCGACTGTAGACTCACTCGCGTGTGACTGTGGGCGACGTCTTGAAGTACAAGTTAAATGTAGTTTTATATGGAAGTTTTCCCTGTCGCACGTCAAGATAAAAGGTTCTGTGAAATTACAAAAAAGTACTGATAAATAATCAAGTACCTTAAAAATAAAGATTTTTTTTTTTCAGCAACGAACTGTCGGTGAATTTCACGTAACTAACTTACTTAGAATTTGGGGAATTTTCGTAAGTGATATTACGTAAACGACATTGCATTTGGCAAAAGACTTTTTTCACCATCGCTTAATTAAAAGGTTACTTTATTCAAGGTTTCTAATTTTTTTGCTTTGACATTTGTTGACTGTTTTTTATCTCATTTTTGTCTCTTCTTTTTTTTTCCTTTGAAAGCTTTGTTTATGTAGACTGAAAATAATTATCGCAACTTAAACAAAATGGTTGGCCACTTTGCCCTCTTGGACACCATTACACAAAATCTTGTCTAAAGTAAAAATCACTAACTCTGCTACAGTTTATGACACGTAGTTTTAAAACTTTGAACATACATTTTTAGTATGATTATCATAAATGATAATAAACATATTACGTACTGAGATAAAGTTTACAGTATTCATCACTTCCGTTACATCAGACATGAACAACCCCCACACCCCCCCCAAAAAAACTTTGATAAAAACAAATAACTTGTACGACAGCCATCTCCGACGCTCTCAAAACACTAATGGGTTCCCTTCGAACTGTTTAAAATCCTCTCCGATAGATCTCAGCACTCCATAGCAAGTAACAGCTGATGATTACTCTGCCCGCTCTGGATACTTGACCTTGGTCTCCCTTACTTAATTCAATAGTCCTATGACGTTTAACTTCGTGACTAGTACGACCTCTAACTAAAAAATTCTGCTACAGTTGAAATTTTACACTGGAGAACCAAAAATATTTGTATAGGCGTGCGTATGCAAATAACAGAGGTATGGAACCAATCAGAGTAACGCGATGCGGTCGGCAGCTAGATCGGTTACTGCTGCTACAATGGCAGGTTATCAAGATTTAAGTGAGTTTGAACGTGGTGTTATAGTCGGCGCACGAGAGATGGGACATAGCATCTCCGAGGTAGCGATAACATTTGGATGTTCGCGTACGACCATTTCACGAGTGTATCGTAAATATCGGGAATCCGGTAAAACACCACATCTTCGACATCGCTGCAGCCGGAAAAAGATTGTGAAAGAACGGGACAAACGACGACTGTCGAGAATCATTTAACGTGACAGACGTGCAACCCTTTCTCAAATTGGCGCAGATTGGATTTGTGGACAGCCCTGCAGGATTCAATGTGTGAATTGCCTCCTGCATATCTTCAGACATTAGTCGAGTCCATGCCACGTCGTCTTGCGGCACTTCTGCGTGCTCGGGGGCCCTACACGATATTAGGCAGGTGTATCAGTTTTTTTTTGGCTCTTCAGTGTATGTCTGTATACTCCCTCTGCTTGACCTAAAATATCTACAAGCTCACGATCTCTTGACTACTGTTTCACTGTGTGACGATCTAGAATTACCCATGGGCCATACCAAACGCTAGTTTCTGTATCTGTACTGGAGTTGCTGTAGGGCCGGCTTAGAAGTTCTGGCAGAATAACTCCATCCTGGATTGTAGGAACGGCCTTAAATCGAAATATTTTCCTTCGGAGAACTTCGTGGTACCTTAGCCACGACTGTGACGTCGTAGCATCGTGCAGAGGTGGCGAACTATGACCTGATCCTCACGGTAACAGCCAGTTTATGAGTAGGCCTGAATCGCGTATTAGTTTGTGCTTCTTTCTTGATGTTCTTTTTTGTCGAGTCTTCTACACTGTACTGAACCTTTCAAAAATTCCCCAAGAAGGAGACCCACTTGTGCAGCCTCTACTGGCTGGCTTCTGTGACCCACTATTTTTGGTCCAAGACTTCTCTTAGAACTTGGGGTGAACACATCTAGCACGGCTTCACTCGTTTAACAAATAATCCAATTTCCTAGGTCCGATATTAGTCTCTTTGGCTGATTTAACAGCGATCGCACACAGTGGTAGTTGCTTTCGGTAAAATGTATTTAAACTCATAAACTTGGATAGTATATATGGAACGCATATTTAATCCAAGAACTCACTTGTTTGTCTTGTGTTAAAGGAAAAATACAAAGAGCAAGGAATTAAAGCATAAGGCGTGAAACGGGACATAGGTAGGAGTAATACACAAAATAAAACACATACAGGCCTGTTGACACTTTGCATTCGGTACTGCAATACATGCCATTCATATATTGGAATATAAGGAGTTAAACAGCAAGATTTATGCATATGTTACAATGATAATAATGCTTAAAATAGTATTAAAAAATAATTTTGTAAGACATTTTTGTCATGACGTTTTTATTGTTTCATCTTGGATGCAGCAGAGAACCACAAAATATATACAGAAATAAAGTACGGTTTGTGTTATACAACGTTGAGCCCAATTCTTTTAAGATTATGGAATTATTAATAATAAATCAATACTATGAATATTCATATTGTAACATTCTTATTAGTAAAAAAGTTACGATTTACTCACACAATACAGTTGAAGATAAACAGAAACAGTCCAATAACTCATAACTAGTCTTACACAGTTGTGGCCGGCTCTGTGAAGAAACAAACGCGGGTCGTAGCTCTTTAAACTGGTTTCCTTTGTGTGGGCACAGAACTCGCTCACCAACGAGCAATTCACGTTAAAGGACAACGTTCTGTGAGCGAGTATACTCCCTGCATGATGTGTTGTGTAATTGTCGTTTGCGCGCGACGTTAACATCGACTGGCATGGCGTTCGTGTTCAGCACTTTTATTTTGCGAACCCCGAGTGCCAGTTAGGATGACGTACGACCACTTCCTTGCCGCTGTTATCTCGCACAGGGCGCGGCAGCAGGCAAGTAGCGTCGACTGTGTCGCCGAGATGTCGATATATCGCTGGTCGTAACATCGCGAAAGAGCTTTAGCAGCGACTATGGCGGCGGGGAACGACTCCGGCAGAGCAGTTACGAGGGGAAACATCGCCGCTTGCTGCCGATGCCTTATTACCAATCGTCACCCACTCTGCATCGCCCTCTTTGATGGGCAAGCCATGTCGGAAACTTTCCTGCTCGTGTGTAACTACGCGATCGTCGTAAGCATAATATGAACAGCAGGGTTCACCAGATACGATCAGTTAAAAATTTGAAAAGGAAGGCCATAACGAACTATTCCCCCTGAGATGCATTACGCTCCTAGGGTTTTTCCATATTAAATATGTTTTTCGTAAGTCAATGTATTTTTCTTCCTCTCAGTTCTTTAATAAATTATAACCCCGTCGGGGCAATCTACACCAGGATCTATAATACAAAAGTGTAGTATTTCATAGGTTCACCATTAGTACCCGTAATGATTTTGGAAGTTTAAAAAAAAATGTGGCCATCAGTAATTTTTTAAAAATACAAAGGTATAATATCTTCGAAAACAATTATGAGATCGGAAACACTTCAAGTTTAATAAAGTGGCCATAGTCAGTACCTAAGTAAATGATTACACGCATTTCACCCAGGCGTGTAATTAAATGCGAACAAAATTATAATATTAAAAAAACGCGAATGGAACATTCGCTTTAGCCTCTTTTCTTCAAATATATTGAAACATATTAGACATTTTAATTACGCACTATCTTTGGTTAGGATACAATTAAAGTCAGAAGGTGTCATAATAAATTAGTATAAAACTAATTAAATCTAAAGTGTGTTCATATATCTATGTCTTTCAAGACATGATTCTCGTCAACGTACAACGCTGTGTAAGTTTGCTCAAAAATTTCCATTTCCTTTTATTTTTCACGATATAATTTCTTTTTAGTTATTTATCATTTAAATACTGCCCCAAACGAGTGGTTTCAGTCTGTAGTAGACTTGTGATGAGGTTGCTATGATTGGCATTAGCCGCATGAGGCGAGCGATTTCAGTAATAGTGCGGCCTCGCAGCCGTATTTCAGCATGCGACTAGCCGAACCTAACTTATTCCAAAAATAACCTCCAATTTAAGGCCAATCACAACTTTTCAAAGAATTACCGCCCCTCGTGTTAACGAGTTTCCAACCACATCGTACAGGGAAAAAAGTTTGTTACTGAATTCTTACAGAACTACAAAATTTTGTTGTTACACAAAGCCACCTTTTGTAAATCTGCAGTAGGTCTACTTGTTATTTTATACGCGTAGCAGTTTTATTGATAATGAGCTGTTAGAACGAGTTAGTAAAAAGCTGAAAACTTCATTGAAGGTTTATTGGCTTCATCTGGCCTTGAAAAAATTGCATTTCACAACAAACGTTTTTAAATAAATGTTGACAGATATGCACCGAGTCAGAATGAATACTGAAGTTTATTATTCTTTAAGTAATCAATTAATTTGATAATTTTCAATTTCATGTGTTCTAAACGAAAAGAAAATAAAACTTAAAATCTGTAATGCTTTTTCAAGCACTCCATGGAAGTTTTTGGGGAATTTTTTTCAAGCCACCTTCCTAATCCACAAAAATTTTTTGCAACAGAAAATTAATTTACTATAGCATTCCAGTTAATAAACAGACTGTATGTTGATATCGCACGGCTGGGGAACGCATACACTGAAAATAGCAAACGAAAATGATAGCCTGAAAGTTGAGCCTAGAACGTTCTACCATTATGATCGGTTTCTATATATCCAATACTTAAAATTTTACTGTTTTATGTACTTCAGTGTACCTACATTCACGTGTGTGGTAAATGCAACACCATGTAGGAAACAAGCAAATGAAACTAAACTTACAGGATACGGAAATAAATATATGATATGCAAATTATTAGAATCTGAGAATTATTGCACATGCCTAGACACATCAGCGCCCTCTGAAGCGTCGTGGAAAAAAGTATAAATAGAGGAATGTTAAGGATGCAGACAAACAGAGGTGTTTATCTCCAGTGAGCTGTAAACGTTCTTACTGGAATCAGTATTTATTTTTCGACGTGAAATGGCACCTTTTAAACACGTTATGGAGTTTGGACGGGGCCGAATAATTTGCTTGCGCGAAGGAGAATTTCCATACGGTGAAATTGTTGCTATTACGGGGCATAATGCTACGACACAGTAATGTGCTTGTGGAAGCAGTGGCCTCAAGAAAACGCTGTTCGACGACATCCGCTTCGCAGAGGACTGAGTGGACGCATTCGTTTGCCCAGGTGTCCCTTGAGCTTGAACCATCGAAATCTAAGGCTACAATGCACTCATGAACACACCCGCTCCAACTTGGATTAAAATGATGGTCGCAAAAGCGTTCGAAGATGTCAAGATGAGCACCATCTTCCAGAATGAATTGTTCAGCGTCATACTGCATGAACGACGGGCGTGATGATCTGGGGAGCAACTGGGTATCATAGGCGAATTCGGCTGCTGCAAATTGTGGGCTACACCAGGATTTGGATTGTATTGAAAAAGGCGTATTAACGTCCCCGGTGTTATGCCTGAACGCTGATCAGGGTACGACTTATAAACTAACTTATGGCCTAAGTTAAGTCAACACCCATGCCATGCCTAAGATTCGAATCCAGAACCTCCCGCACCCCAGACCGGTGGCGCACTAACCGACTGCGTCACGTGAGGTCGACGGCTACACCAGGGAAGTTATTGGGGCTGAGGTCGTGCCCTTCCTTCAGCACACTCCTAGCGCCATAATACAACAAAACAACGCCCTACCTCATGTGGCCAGAAATGCCAAAGCCATCTTCCTAACGACAGATTTCTTCCCTGACCTGCAGGTTCAACCTACATGTCACCCATCGAAAGTGCCTGAGATATGGTGACTAGGCAACTAACTCGTAATTCTTATCTAGCAGCGAACACCGATGAAGTGATGGACTCAGGTAGAAGCAGCCTAGCAGACGATTCCCCAGTCACACACCCGATGCCTGTTTGATTGTATGCCACAATGTGTAACAGTTATTACTGCACCTTGCAGAGGCTTTATTACACCATACTCTTTGTTGGCAGGCAAGCCTACTAATCCAGGTAGTAGATTATTAAAAAATTTTATTTATAAAACATTATTAGAAATAAACTTTCCTGGGGTAAACAAACGTGTTTACCCCAGGAAAGTATATATATAGACACACACACACACACACGCTTTAGCTTTTTCCATGGTTTTTTTTTATTTTACATAATGTTGAGGATTGTAACTGTTGAATATGTTTGCAACAGCAATTTAAAAGCCTTCAAGCATTTCCTTGTGGTTTAATTGTATCCACAATGTGGTATAAAGCCTTGATGTGGAGCGTAATACACGACGAGTAATCTGAGTATAACTCCTGTGTAATCCCACATATCTTAATAAATACTGTTCAGGATAAAGTGAGCACTTTTGAAATCAACCTTTGAAAAATGTCACTGCCCCTACCTGCATATATTTTAACGGGAACTCTGAGTGGCATTAGTGCAGTGAGATTGGTAACGATGGAGGGAAAGTAGTTTCATATCTTAACGTTGAATTAAGTGTTAGGAAAACATTTATGAATGCTGAAATTATTTCTTTGGTTTCCTGTTTTTAATGCGTACAGTCAAAATGTGATTATAAGAAAATGTGTACAATTTTTACTTCCCTTATTATCTTATAATTTCACTGACCAACGCCTGAATCAAATTATAAGGGTCCTGGCAATGTTAATTGTACGTAAGACAGAGGAATGCACAACGTGCTTACAAGCATATCTTACGCATGGCTTTCAAAAGTGCTCAGTTAAACCTGAATGGCCTTTATCACACCTATAGTTAAAGAACCGTCGCCATTATAAAAAAAACATGTCATATCATTACCGATTTTTAATTTCCAACTCTGCCAGACAGATATTACTTTTTAATTTCCACCTAACAAGAACTTTAAATGACTGCCTAGTCAGGGAGGAGTAGTATAAAGAGAAAATCCCCTTTTCATTTAGACTGGCGAACTGCGGTAAAATTTTCCATTTGTGCCAGCTGTCAAGCCCGTATAAAAGGGGTTCGCAAATGAAGTAAAATAAACTCGCTTCTCTTAAAAAATCTGTGGACAGGCTCTTCCTCTCTTCGTTACTTTGTGATAGCGGGAATATTAAAACTTGAGGCGTGGTATCTGCCTCTAATATCCAGAGGCTCAATTTCTTAAAAATAAAAATATCAAGAATAATTTGCTTTCGCGATCTAGCAAACTAATGATACTTCTAGCTCGGTTAAATGTTACATTTACACTGTTCATCGAATATGTATTTTGACCTCGATTCCAAACTTTGATTTTAAAATATATTTGTGAATTTTACTTGAAATATAAATGACTGCGATTTGTTTTTAGATATGAACGAAGGAAACCACTTACGTTCTTCGTCGATCATGTTCTGTAGACAAAGAGTAAATGATTTGTGTGAAATCTAATATGTATATATACATATGAAAATTTATTTCATTTGTATCATTTTCACTAGTGTGTTAAAAAATTCTTCCCAATACGCATAGCAAAAATTAACTTGTAAATGTCACAGAAAGCATGGTTACTTAGTAATTTACGGAAAAGCGTTTCAAGAAAATGGGCAATCGAAATATTAAAAAAAAAACTTGTATCTGAGTTACTAATTCCTTACTGTATGAAATAAAATGTTATTTATATAGCTATCTTGCAACAATAATTTGATATAAAAATATTATTTTACTTTTTACATGCACTAGAAAATTTGGGAGAAGAAAGTCGAAAACCTTCACTTCACCTACATTTTGTGATGAAATAAAATTAATCTACTTTGATGGATTTTTTGACCGTAAAGTCTTTGTTACGAGCTAACTCATATCACATAGCATACGGATTCCGGTTTTGAATACGAAGGTTTTACCTGGGTCCTATTCCACAAAACTAAATTACTAATAATTTATTACTTACATGTTACATGCACGGATAAATATGGTATAATAATATAGTGTTCCACATAGGAGGCGAGCGCCTCTTATATTATTATATATAATATATTATATTATATATATTAGCGCTTGCTAATAATTTACAAGTTAATTCAGCCATCTTACTAGTAAGTTCAGGTTAAGCTAAGGTACCACGTGAAGTGAAACTGGAAAATAGTTTAGTGCTGGTGTCATCAAATGAAAATGTATCGAAATATGACCCAAACAGAGAAAACTGCAGGTAGGGTGTTTTTATTTTAGAATAAGAGAATTTAGTAGTTTGTGAAAAGAATAGAGAACATGGAAATTGAAGAAAACTAACACATAATTTTCAATAAAAGAATTACAACACGAAAGTAACTAACACGCTACTCAAAAATAATTTTGAAGTGATTTATAAGTGATATGAAAAGTGCAGTTACACAACAATTAAATATGTTTCCTGTGAATTCTTCTCGGCGGGGTCACTCCCGGATTTTCGCATGTGAGAATCGTGCGGGACGATGCCGCTGGTTGGTGGATTTTCTCGGGGATCTCCCGTTTCCTCCGCCCTTGCATTCCGGCGCTGCTCCATATTCACCTCGTTTCATCCTCATCGGCTCTCAAGACCTCGATGTTAAGAGCCGCCCAATTCTCTCCACATCACTCCACTCCAGCGAATCCGGGCTGCACTTGCAAATTATTCAAACTAGGAAACTATCACTCAAGTCCCTTGGCAACATATTATTATCATTAAAATTAACACTTATCAAACAAAAATTACAGTAATAATACTTTTTACCAATCTCCAATCACCTGTAGAAACTAGGTTACAAATTATTAGTAAACTACTAGTACTAATATTATTATGGAACAAAAATTTTTAATTTTTTATGTTTAGACTTGTAACTTGTGATATATGGTGTAATAATTACAAATTTAAAGATATATATTTTCTGGAACTATGTTTTTTAATAGTTGAAATTACAAGTAAAATAACTTATAATTATAAGTCCATAATTTTGATGGAACGGGGTCCTATTGGGTGTTATTGGTATGTTTTTATTTTTGAGAAGTACCCAACCAAATCGAAATGGATCGGCGATGTTTGACGTATCCCCCACATCGTGAAGTTTCGAGCATATCTCTTTTTATAAGAGAACTTGCATTCTTGCATACTTTGCTATTAAATATGCCAGCCAACGTAATGAAGCCCGCATACAGACATGGCTGTATAAAAGTTTTCCTTAGTGTGATGAAATTACGTAATTATATCAAATGAAACAGCGTAGTAATTACGAAATTAAGGATGATAGTTTTAACTGGGTGCGAATTGTATGCTAATTTCTGCATCGAAGGCGTTTTTATTATTATTGTTGTTCTAATTTCCTTTAGCAAACTTTGTTTATAAAAAAGAAGCATGCTAATTAATGCTTTCAAATAATTTCTCTCCTCAGTTTTGAGAAACACACACAGATATCTATTGAGCATATAAGACGTGTGACAGTGTAACTACAATTGCATTTTAAAATGTAATTGTTGGTAATTATTTACTCCCTAGAGTAATGCCTCTGAATAACGATAAGTATCGCGTTTTAAAACAATACAGTGCATTTTTCACAAAATAAAGTAAAAGGCTAATATATTATTACTTATATTTGTATTTTGGTTGATCTCATAAACTTTATGTGGAATAGATGGAAACATGAATTTTTTAAACAGTTATTAAGCGTAACTTGAACATAATATGATTGAAAACTTGGCCAGAGTTAATTGTAGTAACATTTCAAAATATGTGTGTAGTGTGTAACGAAAAAATAAACAAGCAGACAAGTATGTTAAATCAGTGTCTACAGGGATTTAACTTTTGTTTAATTATATAGTTTACTTTTTTAATATTAATAATTTACGATTGAAGGCGTTGGCCACGAAAACATTTATTTTATATTTGTACGATATGCTGTTAAACTTGTAGACATTATTTGTGACTATTTTTTCCTAAGATAATATATTTTTATATCGCATGGTTTTTTGCAAAATTGCATATCAATATCAAAATTGTACTGTTTTAGTAATGTACATATAAAATAAACGAAACCATTTNAATTGTAGTAACATTTCAAAATATGTGTGTAGTGTGTAACGAAAAAATAAACAAGCAGACAAGTATGTTAAATCAGCGTCTTCAGGGATTTAACTTTTGTTTAATGATACAGTTTACTTTTTTAAATATTAATTATTTATTATTGAAGGCGTTGGCCTCGAAAACATTTCTTTATAGTTGTACCATATGCTGTTCAACTTGTAGACATTATTTGTGACTATTTTTTCCTAAGATAATATATTTTTATATCGCATGGTTTTTTGCAAAATTGCATATCAATATCAAAATTGCACTGTTTTAGTAATGTACATATAAAATAAACGAAACCATTTGTAGAAAATTTAACAAGGGCAACTCAAATGTCTTGCCTTAATTCATTAAAAATAATGCTTAGCAATTCATGGGCAGCCACAAAAAAAAATGCAAGTATTACCTTACTTTTAGCATTTTTTTTTAGTTTGCAAAAATATTTCCTTGTACGAATTTATAGACATATTAAAGTAGCCCTTGGCAACTTCTTTCAGCGTGAATGATCACATTTCTGTATGTAAGTTAGTTTTCATTACTTGCATATTTCTAAAACAGCAAAATTGTGATTTTACATGTATTTATGCGAAAACTACGTGGTCAAAAATTTTCTTTTCAGGGAAGATTATCAGTGATATCTAAAAGTTAAATAGCATGTTGCACAAATATAAAATAACATATTTTTTTCGTGGCCAACGCCCTTAATGGCACTTAGTTACTGTAAAAACAGGCATGCTTGCGATAATTTCAGCGGAACCGTTATCACTGGTGTAGAAACTTCTTCGGTGTTTTCCAGTTCGGAGTTAGAACACGAGTACCTTNACAAGGGCAACTCAAATGTCTTGCCTTAATTCATTAAAAATAATGCTTAGCAATTCATGGGCAGCCACAAAAAAAATGCAAGTATTACCTTACTTTTAGCATTTTTTTTTAGTTTGCAAAAATATTTCCTTGTACGAATTTATAGACATATTAAAGTAGCCCTTGGCAACTTCTTTCAGCGT
Organism: Clitarchus hookeri; assembly: GCA_002778355.1. NCBI lineage: Eukaryota > Metazoa > Arthropoda > Insecta > Phasmatodea > Phasmatidae > Clitarchus > Clitarchus hookeri. Next base: position 545,929 of record NQII01000666.1, read on the forward strand.
GAATGATCACATTTCTGTATGTAAGTTAGTTTTCATTACTTGCATATTTCTATAACAGCAAAATTGTGATTTTACATGTATTTATGCGAAAACTACGTGGTCAAAAATTTTCTTTTCAGGGAAGATTATCAGTGATATCTAAAAGTTAAATAGCATGTTGCACAAATATAAAATAACATATTTTTTTCGTGGCCAACGCCCTTAATGGCACTCAGTTACTGTAAAAACAGGCATGCTTGCGATAATTTCAGCGGAACCGTTATCACTGGTGTAGAAACTTCTTCGGTGTTTTCCAGTTCGGAGTTAGAACACGAGTACCTTTAGTAGGTAGGTTCACGGTATAGTGAGAACTTTTGAAATCAACATTTGAAAAATGTAACTGCCCTTACGCGCATGTATTTTAACGTGCACGCTGGGTGACATACGTCCAGTAAAGTTGGTAACGATGGTGGGGAAACTAGTCTCATGCCTTAACGTTGAATTAAAAGTTATAACTAAACATAAGTAAAAAAATTGAAGTTATTATTTTTTCTTTTATGTTATAATGAAATGANAACTTTTGAAATCAACATTTGAAAAATGTAACTGCCCTTACGCGCATGTATTTTAACGTGCACGCTGGGTGACATACGTCCAGTAAAGTTGGTAACGATGGTGGGGAAACTAGTATCATGCCTTAACGTTGAATTAAAAGTTGTAACTAAACATAAGTAAAAAAATTGAAGTTATTATTTTTTCTTGTATGTTATAATGAAATTATTTTAAATGTAAGAATTAGGAAAATTATAATTTTTTTATTTTTCTGATATGTAACTGCACAGTTTTACTTCACCGACGCATGAATAAAGCGATGAGGCACACGACAATGTTGGTTTTACACATGGGGGAAGTTTACACGATGTGCACACAAGTAGATGTTAAGCAGGGCTTTTGAAAAGTGCTGAGTCTGTCGCGAACGGACTTAGGAGGACAGCGAAGGTGGGTTGCCGGCTGCTCAGCGGGAGTTCGTGAACGGGCAGGCGAACTCCTCGGCACGCGAAGGTCGTCTCGCGTGTTTCGCATCCTGGAGGCGTCGCGACGCCCCCGCGCCCTTCAAGACAGGCTCGACGCTTCCATCTCCGCGGAGCCGGAGGGCCCTCCACGCCCGGAGCCGCCCACTTACGTTCCCGCCCCCCGTCAATCCTGACGGCGTGGATCCTAGGCGGATTCCTCTCCAGCCTGATCGCCTCCCGAGGCGATTGTGCCGGCAAATACATCCGCTTGATTTGTTGGACTGGCGTCCTCTCTTTTCCCCGAGGCGATTGTGTTGTACGAGTCCTGTACGAGTCTGATGGAGAACCGTCACCTCCGATCTTATATTTTTGTACTCTGACTTATTGCTAGAGGAGGAAACACTTTCATCGCTTTTCAGAAAAAAAAAACCCAAGTTTTATGAGTTCCTTAAAATAAATTTTAATTTTGTTCGCGTCCTTCCATACATATGTAATTATTTTTTTGAATTTTTTTTTTCAGTAGCCACTTTCAAGTTGTGCCAGACAAGAGATAAATTTTCCTGTAGGTGCTCTCCGATAAGAACATATAACAATCTACTGAGTTTTGTGCTACACTGCATTCATCTCCATAACTTCAAAATATTAAAAACCGTGAATTAGTGTTAAGTATTTAGGAGTCACTCAAGGTTGTATCAGTATATAAGCCGACCTTCCGATTAGACTCGCAGCGTCAAAAGTGGGCTCGATAAAAATTCAACGTCAAAAAGTTGCCTGTAGTAAAATACAGAGATAAAATGTTTGCCGTTTACGACCTCATATTTAGGACAACTTCATTATACTTATTATGTTTCGAGTTTAGTCTACCACAGCTAATTTTTACGCCCTAGGAATTTTTGCCAGTTTATTTTAATTTTTATGAATCAAGATTCTAAGTTGAAATACTAAAATTTTCTTAAAAAAAAAAAAAAAAAAAAATGTATATATTATCAATGCTATTAAATATGAGTTCATGTTTTTAACACGTTATCATCGAAATCATTTCACGAAACCATAAAAATCTCCGAAATATAGAATAATAATTTTGGCTCTTGAACAGCTTTAAAGTGACTGATTCACGACAACCTACTGGCTGCTCGATCTCCTTCATATGGAACTTCCGAGGATCTCCGGAGGTTTCCCTGGTTTTTCAGGAATTCTGATTACGAAGGCGCGTCCAGAAGCTTTTATCGCCGTAATCTGCCCGCCGTTATAGCAGCTGCCGAAGCGACATGGAAGACGTCCGTGTCGAGTATCACTAAACACTCCGTACTGTTCAAACTGCACTAATTATTTCTCTGATTTTTAAACTCACGAAGAAATTGTTTAAATACATTTCATGTATATAATGTATTACACTCACAAGTTTGCTGAAGTTTACCCTAACGGGAAAACGAGGAATGCTAAATCGAATCACAAAGTACAAAGGCAAAACTACTTTACTCTTTGTCTACAATAGGCATTAACATAAAAGAAACAAGCACGTGTCTGACCAATCAGGAAAGAGCAAACGAATTGGAAATTTTTACTAGCACAAGAATTTTTATACTACGCATAAGTTGGCTATCTTGGTTCCAGCAGTTATTTTATGAAGTTTCAAATGTTTTATATATTGTTCAATATGCATGCATTTTTATAATAAAGTCTTTATTATCATTCTATAAGCAGATATTTATGTTAATAGTCGAGTGCTCATAGCACCACTTTAAAGTTGTGAGGGGAAAAAAGATACAACATACAAAAATTAAGAATTTTTTTTTTATAATTACTAATTTATTATTATTTTGTAATTACAATTTCATAAGAGAGAAGTTCATCACATCATGTGAAATAACCCCTCCCTTACAGTTATATAATGATTATGATATTTCAACAATGCGTGAGAGATTCCCACGTTTTTACAGGTCAATCAAATATCTGAGTCTATCAACAAGTTCATTTAGCTCTTCGGTAAATAGGTAGCCAGTATTCTTGGCGTCTTCTGCATTATTCGTGTCACTCATTGCAGTAAATATGTTGGAGGGGTGTGTCAGTGCATCGAGAAAATTGCCATCATCGTTTTCAACATAATCAGTCTTCATGTTCATTTTCATCTATGCTGTCTTCATGATCGTCTTCACCTCCTGTTTTATATTCTACTTTAAATTTGCTTTTCTTTGTAGCAGAAGTTGTATGCTTATCAGTATTTAGAGCTGATGACAGTTTATTTTGAAGTTCGTCGACTTCACGCGAACGTCTTGCATGTGTACATTCTGCGCAAACCGACTCTACTGCACTCATTCCATCTTTAGCATTAACTGTCTCATCATAATCATCTGTCGTATCGGTACCCATAGATGCTGCAAGAGGTATTGCCAGCAACACTCGCTGACTTACAGTAGACGAATTCTTGCAGATCTCGGTATGTTATTTCAATGTATCGCCTTGCACAAACTGCGTGGAACTAACGACATAAGGCTTCATCGCGCGAAATGGACCTTTCGTGCAGGCCGTTCTCTCATGCCGACGAGCATTTTGACCATAGGTGAAAACTTGATCGCAGAATCGGCACTGGCGACAAGCAGTTAGCGATGATTCAGGTTGCGGTTTCATGATCGTTGAGATCAAAGGCAGGCCTCCGTATTCGCAATTCATCTTCGTGGTATGACGAGAGAGCACTTCCAAATCGATGTTTACCTCACGGTGCCAGACCGTCAACTTTCAATTTTTCTATATAAATGCGGTTATTGTAACAGTAAAGAGTCTAGCTTGTTCCCACAAAAAGGCCTTCCACCATAAAATTGATATGTAAAAAATATGGGATCACTCTGAGAAAACCCACATACTCGTTCGCCCCAGAAGAAAACACGCATATAGTTATGTATCCATAAATATAAAAATATAAGATAAATTTTAATTATTTTATACATTTTTATGCTTAAGTATATAAATAAATATCTAAATAAATAAACTATTTTTATTTATTTAAATTATGTAAATAAAAAATTATTCTGAAATTATTTTATACACATATATATATACATATATATATATATATATATATATATATATATAGGAATATAAAATTATTTTTAATTTATATATTTTGTGTACATATGCCTACAAGCAAATAGTATTATTTGGTATGTTTGGGGCCATCGGGCTCTGGTACCGGAGCTCGCAGCTGTTCATGCTCTGTCATTCCAGTAATTAGGCGGCCATATTGTCCACCATGTTGGATGTTGGTGACCTTGACCTTTGAATTTGACCTCAGGTACCTTGACCTCGGTGACCTTTTACCTTGAAAACCCAGAAATTAAAAAAAGTATAAGAAATTTATTAAAAAAATTATTAAAAATTATTTAAAAAACCATTATTAAAATATTAAAGAATTTGCCGTTAAAAACGTATTATTAAAAATTATTATTAAAATGTATTATTTAAAAAATTATTATTAAAATGTATTTGAAAAAAACTCCCCCCACTTGTTCGACCAGTTAGTCTGTTTACTCCAACCTCACCCATGTTTCTCATTGGCTAATTAACACCAACATTGGGTTTATTAAGCCATACATTAATGTATTTTCACCAAAAAATGTAGTAATATCTGGATTATTAAGAACATTTATGAGAAATTACACGTACTGTAGTTGTTTTTACAATTTACACACACAAAGTGTAAAATTACCAAACATTCGTATGTGTAAATTTACACATATTATTTACAGTGCTGATCTCAAAACTGCTCAGCTAACTACGAGTCAGTAGCAAAATTGAACGTAAACAAACGCCCACTGCTCTGTTTGATCACGTAATTTTAACATTTATGAATACTATTCGCTAGCCAAAGTTGGCGACCTGAGCAGAAGACGATGATCAGTCTTCCTCGCGTTTCATCTATAGATGCATTGTATCTAACGAGTCCGCGCGTATCTCGAATAAGTGAAATTATCTGCAATTTTGACGAAGCCAGCTGCAAATGCGGCAAATTGTATAAGTGCTGTAATAACCAATAAGCTTCCTCAGATTATAGCGGAGTAATTATCTGCAATCTGCGGTGCTGGTTCCACNTAAGTGCTGTAATAACCAATAAGCTTCCTCAGATTATAGCGGAGTAATTATCTGCAATCTGCGGTGCTGGTTCCACATTTGGCGTAGGTTGCGCCCAAGTTCCATGGCATCCGCAGACGCGAAGAGCCTCGTCGGTTGTTTTACTTGTTAACACGTCTCCGCAGCGGAAAAAGTTTTGTTCATGCAGAGCAGCATATGAATATTTTCCAGCTGCTTTTCCCTTATGCGTGCTTATCGACGACCAATAAAACTTTAAGTATAGTTAACGAAATTATGGACTCGAAATTTTTTCATGTTTGTAAAAATAATTGTAATTATATTAGTATCTAAAAAAAAATTCAAATTTCGTTTTTACACATTTTAAGCTATATGTATTTTATGTTCAACCACCAGCATGTGAAAGTTTAATTTGTCAGAAATTTGCAGAGGTGATCATGTTATTTTAGAATAATACTTTAAAAAAAATTGAAATGACGCTTATAAACGTCGGCGGTTCTACGCTTTCCGATCACCGCGGCGTACACACTAAACTTACACCTTAAAACTGAACACATCTATATCTTAACTGAGATTATGGCTCCAAACCTTACATAATACCATATAATCATTAATGGTACTTAAAAACTTTTCTAAGGCACTGCATAATNAGGGTGAAATGAGATGGGAATGGAGCGGCGCCGGAATGCAATGGTGGGGGAAGCGGGAGATCACCGAGAAAACTCGTCTGGCACGATTCCGAATTGCGAAAATCCGGGGTGACCCGGCCGGGGATTAAACCCGGTTCGCCTTGGTGGGAGGCGAGCAGTCTAACCGCTCAGCCACCGCGGCACCAGCAAGTCTAGAAAATTACACCACAGAGACAAAGCACTGCATTTTGCGCACTCACTCTAATAATATTTTGCATGAGAACTGTTTCTTACTAGGCGTTTCCAACACATATTTTCACCCGGTTTTTATTCATACTAATTGTAAATGAAATATTAAAATACAAATAAAAGTTTAATATAACCAAAAATAAGATACATTAATGTTAACGAAAATATAAAACGCTTGTGATGCGTGACATNAATAAAAGTTTAATATAACCAAAAATAAGATACATTAATGTTAACGAAAATATAAAACGCTTGTGATGCGTGACACATTTGACAAACAACCAAACACATCATACATGGGTTGTTTCTCAAAAGTTTGATTCAAAAAGGAGTGGAGATACCGTGAGAAGACTATAGTAATTTCCGCTGAGAAGGTAGCTTAGTAAAAATATACGCAGCTTTCTATACCTATATTTCTCAAATAAAAAATACACAGTATTTAATAGAAATAAGTTATGTATGCAAGAATAAATGTAAAGGGAAAGTAATAAGTCACGCATGTATAAACAGCGCCGGCAAATAAAGAATAGGGATAGGAGAACACCTGAATCAAAACGACCCCGTTTAGTCGATCGGAATCAAATTCATGACCTCCCGAATGTGAGTACTGTGTGGTCAGATTTGTTCTATTGCGTATTAAAATAATGCTTTAAATAATTTTATCATTAAAAAATGTGTTGTTATATTTAACATCAGTTCACATTTTGTACCAACAGAATAACGTTTAACCCCCAAATATGATTGTCATAAATTTATTATTACCTTAAATTTATGAAGCAGCTTCGAAACTAGAATGGGTTTCAGGAAGGGGGTACAAGGTTTCAGATGGTACTAGTTAATTTTGAGCTTCACGAGATAGCAGTACTAACACGTAGCACTTCGTAATTACGTTAGAGCCAGATTATCATTAGTTAATTATAAAATTTACTCCTTAAAATTATTACAGACACCGTTTATTTATGCGTAAATATAGTAGAATATAATACTTATCATTTTAGGGCATTACATTTCTTTCTGTGGGACGTGTTTGCTATAATTTACCTCGCTTCGTCTATTGGCTTGAGCGGTGCTGAGATAAAAGTACGCGGAGAATGTTTATTTCTGTAAATACAGGAACAATTACAGCAAATACAGTCAGGCTTCAGTGGGAGACGTGTGTTCCAGTATACGGCTGGACCGCCGACAGCCTCTTATAGCCCAGGGGCTAATAATTTTGTTGGGCCCCCGTTCGCAGTTCAAAGTGCAATGTTTCGAACCCTTTACACTCTATAAAAAAAGGAACTTCCAAGCCCGTACACTTTTAGGCATATATTGTCATCTGGATATAAAAACTAGTCCATACGTTTCAATTAGGAATTTAAAAATATGTTTCCATTAGTTTTTCGTAGTTTCCATCCAACTCTCGACAAAAATTTTTCAAAGATATAACGAACATCGAACATACACACATTTGGAACAGATTTAAAACTGAAAATTCGTAAAGTCTGTTCACGGTAAAGTGAGCTCTTTAAAATTCCAACATTGGAAAAAAATTCACTGGCCGTAAGTATGGGCATGCTACAATACACACTGGTATACGGCCTTCTTGTTAAGTTGGCAGAGAATCAATGAAGGTAGTTCTTAAGAGCTGGCTTTGTATTGCGATGNAAGTGCTGTAATAACCAATAAGCTTCCTCAGATTATAGCGGAGTAATTATCTGCAATCTGCGGTGCTGGTTCCACGTTTGGTGGAGGCTGCGCCCAAGTTCCATGGCATACGCAGACACGAAGAGCATCATCGGTTGTTTTACTTGTTAACACGTCTCCGCAGCGGAAAAAGTTTTGTTCATGCAGAGCAGCATATGAATATTTTCCAGCTGGTTTTCCCTTATGCGTGCTTATCGACGAACCCTAAAACTTTAAGTATCGTTAACGAGGTAATGGATTCGAAATTTTTTAAGGTTTGTAAAAATATTTGTCATTATATTACTATCTAAAAAAAAATCAAATTTCGTTTTTACACATTTTAAGCTAAATGTATTTTATGTTCAACCACCAGCATGTGAAAGTTTAATTTAACAGAAATTTTCAGAGGTGGTCATGTAATTTTAGAATAATACTTTTAAAAAAAATTGAAATGACGCTTATAAACGTCGGCGGTTCTACGCTTTCCGATCACCGCGGTGTACACACTAAACTTACACCTTAAAACTGAACACATCTATATCTTAACTGAGATTATGGCTCCAAACCTTACATAATACCATATAATCATTAATGGTACTTAAAAACTTTTCTAAGGCACTGCATAATTTCTAGTTTCAGGATATTCCTCCGCGCCTCATGAAAACGAAGCTTAAGCACGTCTAGTTGAGTTGAGAGATTTGGACGACTCTTAACAATGAGGTCTTGAGAGCCAGAGGGTGAAATGAGGTGGGAATGGAGCAGCGCCGGAATGCAATGGTGGGGGAAGCGGGAGATCCCCGAGAAAACCCGTCGACCAATGGCATCGTCTGGCACGATTTCCCACTTGCGAAAATCTGGGGTGACCCGGCCGGGGATTGAACCCGGTTCGCCTTGGTGGGAGGCGAGCAGTCTAACAGCTCAGCCACCGCGGCACCAGCAAGTCTAGAAAATTACACCGAAGAGACACGCACTGCATTTTGCGCACTCACTCTAATAATATTTTGCATGAGAACTGTTTCTTACTAGGCGTTTCCAACACATATTTTCACCCGGTTTTTATTCATACTAATTGTAAATGAAATATTAAAATACAAATAAAAGTTTAATATAACCAAAAATAAGATACATTAATGTTAACGAAAATATAAAACGCTTGTGATGCGTGACATATTCGACAAACAACCAAACACATCATACATGGGGTGTTCCTCAAAAGTTTGATTCAAAAAGGAGTGGAGATACCGTGAGAAGACTATAAAAATTTCCGCTGAGAAGGTAGCTTAGTAAAAATATACGCAGCTTTCTATACCTATATCTCTCAAATAAAAAATACACAGTATTTAATAGAAATAAGTTATGTATGCAAGAATAAATGTAAAGGGAAAGTAATAAGTCACGCATGTATAAACAGCGCCGGCAAATAAAGAATAGGGATAGGAGAACACCTGAATCAAAACGACCCCGTTTAGTCGATCGGAATCAAATTCATGACCTCCCGAATGTGAGTACTGTGTGGTCAGATTTGTTCTATTGCGTATTAAAATAATGCTTTAAATAATTTTATCATTAAAAAATGTGTTGTTATATTTAACATCAGTTCACATTTTGTACCAACAGAATAACGTTTAACCCCCAAATATGATTGTCATAAATTTATTATTACCTTAAATTTATGAAGCAGCTTCGAAACTAGAATGGGTTTCGGGAAGGGGGTATTTAAAACAAGAATTTCTGCGTTTAAAGTGACCTCGCTTCATCTCTTGGCTTGAGCGCTGCTGAGATAAAAGTATATGCAGAGAATGTTTATCTCTGTAAATACAGGAACAAGTACAGCAAATACCGTCAGGCTTCATTGGCAGACGTGTGTTCAAGTATACGGCTGGACCGCCGACAGCCTCTTATAGCCCAGGGGCTAATCATTTTGTTGGGCCCCCGTTCGCAGTTCAATGTGCAACGTTTCGAACCCTTTACACTCTATAAAAAAAGGAACTTCAGAGCCCGTACACTTATAGGCATATTGTCATCTGGATATCAAAACTAGTACATACGTTTTAATTAGGAATTTTTAAATATATTTCCATTAGTTTTTCGTAGTTTCCATCCAACTCTCGACAAAAAGTTTCAAATATATAACGAACATCGAACATACACACATTTGGAACACAGATTTAAAACTGAAAATTCGTAAAGTCTGTTAATGGTAAAGTGAGCTCTTTAAAATTCCAACATTGGAAAAAAATTCACTGGCCGTAAGTATGGGCATGCTACAATACACCGTGGTATACGGCCTTCTTGTTAAGTTGGCAGAGAATTAATAAAGGTAGTTCTTAAGAGCTGGCTTTGTATTGCGATGNTGGTATACGGCCTTCTTGTTAAGTTGGCAGAGAATTAATAAAGGTAGTTCTTAAGAGCTGGCTTTGTATTGCGATGGTAATATTTGTATCTATGACCACTGACGTTAGTATTTCTTGTTTTATGCTCTTTAAAGTATTAATTAGCATAGTCTGTTCATAGTTTCTTCACACTTTTTTATTCAAACCTTTGAAATATCACCCCGTGTATGAAATGTTTGGTTGTTTCCTGAATATGCCACGCAACACAAGCGTTTCATACTTCTGTTAACTTAAAATTATTCTACTTTTGTTTAAACTGAGATTTAGACTATATTTTATGTATAAATTATATTACTTCATTTGCAGTTAATACGAATAAACACAGCGAGAAAACAAGTGTGTTTAATACCTAGTAAGAAACAGTTCTCATGCAAAATACTATTAAAGGGAGCGTGCACGAATACTATGCGTTGTTCCTCTGGTGTAATTTTCTAGACTCTGTTAAGCTTTGTTTGCATGAGGCGGAGGAATATCCTGGAAGTAGAACTTAAGCAGGGCTTCAGAAAAGTTGGATAACCGTGACTAGCCTATAATACATTCACACCCCCAACAATTCCCAGGAATTTACTCAGATGCGTATAAATAAAGTAATCGGGATTATAGTAATGCTAATTTTTTGTATGGCAGATATTTACAAAATGAGAAGGAAAGTAGATCCCAAGATAGGACTTTTAAAAGTGTTCAGTTAATCGTGAAACTGCTAGAGGAAAGAACTTTTAGGGCACTGGTCACAGGAAAATTCAACACTACATAGTACACTGAAGAGCCAAAAAAACTGGTACACCTGCCTAATATAGTGTAGGGCCCCCCGGGCACGCAGAAGTGCCGCAAGACGACGTGACATGGACTCGAGTAATGTCTGAAGGTATGCGGGAGGCAATTCACACCATGAATCCTGCAGGGCAGTCCACAAATCCAATCTGCGCCAATTGGAGAAAGTGTTGCACGTCTGTCACGTTTAATGATTCTCGTCAGTCGTTTGTCCCGTTCTTTCGCGATATTTTTCCGGCTGCAGCGATGTCGAAGATGTGATGTTTTACCGGATTCCCGATATTCACAGTACACTCGTGAAATGGTCGTGCGCGAACATCCAAATGTTATCGCTACCTCGGAGATGCTATGTCCCATCTCTCGTGCACCGACTACAACTACACGTTCAAACTCACTTAAATCTTCATAACCTGCCATTGTAGCAGCAGTAACCGATCTAGACCGCATCGCGTTACTCTGATTGGTTCCATACCTCTATTATTTGCATACGCACGCCTATACCAGATTTTTTTTTTTTTTTTGCTCTTCAGTGTATAAAAGGAAGTTCCTGGCGCGCGTCTGTCTGTCTGTATGACTGCGCTTATCTCAAGAACCACTGAACGGATTTGGATACAGTTTTTAGTGTTATGATCTTCATTTATCAAGGAAAGTTTGTAGATATTAAAAATTGCCCTAGCATTTATAGGAGCTGAGCATTAATGGTATTAGTGAATCAAGTCGGGAAAAAAGTTTGCCCCCTGTGCGCTCATGGAATACGCTGCCCAATCCTTTAGAGATATAACAAAATCATGTAGGAAAGAATTGTGTAAAATTAAATGATCTACAAAAAAGTCACCGGAAGGATATATCTATCTTTAATAGATAAGTAGTAATAAGCGTATTTACGATTTAAGTTACGCGGTAAAACAACTGTAAAATTCACTGTATTTTCTAACCATAAAGAACTTAATATTTATCATAATAAATTAATTCATTTAATCCTTCCGGCATGCCACCACACAAACTGATTTTAAAAGTTGGAGCTCCCATATTGTTATTGCAAAATATAAATCCACTGAAATTATGCAACGGGACTCGATTACAAATAAAAAGTTTAAAAAGTTATCTCATTGAAGGTACTATTCTAACTGGCTGTGGCACTTGGAGAAACGGTTTTAATTCCTAGAATACCAATGATGCCCTCGGATTTGCCTTTTAATTTTAAAAGAGTTTATTTAGTATGACCATAAATAAGGCACAGGGTCAAATACTTAATATTGCTGAAGTGGATTTGAGTGGAGCATGTTTCTCACACGGACAACTATACGTAGCTCTTTCGCGTGTCACGTCAAACAGAAATATTTTTTGTGCTGGCGGTCGGAGGCAAAACGATCAATGTTGTATACAAAGAAGTTTTCTAAACCACTATCATATACTATCGTTATATTAGAGATGTATGAATGTGGATGAAGCGAAGGAAGTAGGTATGTCGGGATCGTGGTAAATGGAGGTCCATAATATCTGTCTACCCCTCTGGGAGACAGGCGTGACGTGTATGTATGTATGTTATATATGATAGTTTACTAATTTAGTATCATATAATATTGTAATTGTTTTTCCCAATTTATTTATTAGTGTATCGCTGTAAAAATTAAATTGTACCCGGGGACGCCAGCCCGGGGCGCTAGTTACCAATATAAATAATATCGATATTTTTGTCGATATAAACATCGCAAGTTGACGAGTTGAGGAGACCTCTCGTATTCGCTGTGGAGCCACGATGCTGAGCTTCACGGCAAGGCGGCCGAACGTATCATTGATAGACCGTGCACTACCGTACCTGCCTCGACCATAAAGCCAACACTCCGCAACCAAACTACCGCCCGAGTCACGAGCCTTGCAGTCGTAGTAACCCGCTGGCGTGGAGCCGGTCGTCCAGCGAGGTTGGCAGGCGTGACGAGAAATCGCCGAAGAGTCTCGCTGTGGCGGCGGCTCGTTTCCGGCCGCTTTCAAAGGCGGACGTGCCCGGCGCGATGAAAAACCGTCTTCCAGGCCGAGATGGCCACCGTTTTATTTCAACGCGCTGCGGTCCTGGACGATGTCCCGGGTCGCATTTCGCTTTCAAGTTCCGTAGCTGAATAACGCTCTGCTGAGTCTTCACGCGCAGAGATATCTTTGCCTCAAGAACAGTCCCTGACGGCGGCGTGGCTGAGTTCTAATTCACTGCAACACACAGTATACTCCATTCACGGTTTCTTCCAAACTTTTCTGAAGCCCTGTTAAAGTTCTACTTCCAGGATATTTCTCAGTCTCACGCAAACCATGGTTAGAAAATTACATCAGCGAGCCAACGCACTGTATTCGTGTAACTCAGTGTAATAATATTTTGCAAAATAACTATTTATTACCAGGCATTACGAACACACCTATTTTGTCCCTGTCTTTATTCATATAAGTTATAAATGAAAAAAAATATAATTTATAGTTAAACTATATGTAAAAGTTATTTTAACAAAAATAATGTACTTTTATATTAACACAAGTACAAACCGCTTGTTATGTATGACATATTTAGGAAACAAAACCAAACACGTCATACATGGAGTGTTTTTTCAAAGGTCTGATTGAAACTAGAACCCTTCGAATTGGATTTGCAAACACTTTATGCCACACGACCATTTGATCCTGAAGTCCAGTGTTGTCTTTTGGTTCTATGATAAATGTACATTGACTCGAGAAAGAAAATAGTATATAGTATCACCTCCAGGAAGGACTGAGGTCAGTGATTCAATGATTCACTTCAGAATGACACAAAGTCTGCAGGCGGATTGAACAGTTGCGCATAATTTCAGAACATATTGTTTTATTGAATTTTTCCGTCGGGCTAACAGTTATTTTCATTGCAATCAACACATTATATTTGCAGTCTTTTCGCTAGGTTATAAAAATACTGGGCAGGGTAAATGCTCACAAGAGCGTGATCGTATGAGCTTATCATTCTTAGAAAAGTAAAATTAAAGGCAGAGAAGTTGTTTACAATCGAAATAACGTTATAAGGAAACATTGACCTCCCCCAAAAGAGAAAAAAAAAACAATGATTATTATTTAAATAGTATGTCATTCGTATAACACATGCACTTGTTTTAAGTTAAATAATTATCATGAAATGTAATAACTTTGATTTCGCAACCTAAATTAATTGCTAGTCATTGCAGCTCTTGCAACGTTACAAAGAAGACATTTTACGAAGGATATTATTCTATTTTTACAAAAGTTTCGAAGACTAAAAAAATCTGCTTAGTACAATTTACAAAAAAAAAAAAAAAATAAAGTCTAGGAGAGGCATAAATTAGTATCTTGAGGAAAATAAATTAAACATATAAAAGTAAATTACAAATATCTCTCGTGTATTCTAATTTTAGGCAATAATCTTGCGGAAAACGTATGTTGACAACGTGAATTTTCTAGAAAAGGAAGGAAAAAAAAAAACGGCTGGAATTTTTATCTAAAAATTTTGATGTCAATAAAGCTAACATATGTTTTTCTAAAACAACCATGATACATAGCTTGTGCAAATTTAGTAATTATGTTAAGTAGGAGCGAATATTCAAAGATGGCTCGATATGTAGGCTGACTGAAAATATTGAACGAGCAGATAAGTAGCACATTAAATTTTCAAAATAACATCCGGAGAAGGAAACATCCAAACTTTGGTGGTAAGCTAGGTTGAGGAAAAAATTTGGCAAGGAAGGAGGCTATACGTCCCACTACAGTTAGTGTAGTGTACAATATTATCTCATTGTGATGACGGACTTATGAAGTAAGAAAGAATAGCCAGGGGTTACTTGATGTGTGTTACTACCAAGATAGATTGATCTTCTCCCCATATATTATTATTATTATTATTTGAAAATAATTACCCCTGAAAATGTCAAACTACGGAAACAAAACAACAGAAATGTGTCGTGCTCCTCACAAATTTGGCAAAATTATGAAACGGTGCACAAAATATAAGTACATTTTGAAACTCTTCAGTGCAACTCCTACTACCTCAAAAAGTTAACTATGCTGCAAAATGTATCGTTCAGAATATTTTTTTTTTTAATTTCTCAAAGCGACACAGTTATGGTCTGGTTTTGCCGTGCTAGCTCCTTCACACTCTGAGATAATAGTTACCTAATTATATTTAATCTAATTGAATTTTACATTCTGTAAATAATAAATTGTCCTCTTATCCATTGTGATTGATCTATTTAATAATTTGCTTCTGTGTCGTAGTAGTGTGCAGAATTGTTTGTGAAATTATCGTTATTGCTAGCTTATTGTGAACCTTTGAGACTCTATGAATGGCAGTCCAGTATTTTCGTAAATAAATATATGTATAATCATATAAATATTACACTTTTAATAATACCAATAATAAAATAATAATATCAAAATGTTGTCTTGTTCGCTGCCACCATTACTGCCAGTCTTTACCTAAAAAAAAAAAAAATGTGTGCCATTGCCGGTATCATAATATCTTTTTCCAAATCACTAATTTTTAAATGCTCAGTTAACGGTAAAAAGAGTTACCGCTAACCTCCGATTCCAAGAATAGAAGGCAGTCAAGCGTGCCGGCACATAAGTTATTGTTCCGCGACACAACGAAGCGAATTACTGCAGCCGCGTCAGAATGAAGAGCGGCAGGTTACAGTTACTTTCTACGAGTCTTCCTAATCCGCTATTTTGTTTTACCGTATCAGCCGTGTACTTTACTTCCATATTTGATTGCAGGTCTAACATTTACAGCGCGATATTTTATACGCCTGATTCTGTCTGCCGGCTAACTTTGCTTTTTAAAAGTTGCGGGCACGTATCCGTTCTGAAAGCAAAACAGATTACTTTTGGCAAGAATCTTTGGAACCACGTTAAATTAGGGCTATAAAAACAAAAAACTTCACAAAATTTATTTGCTTGTATATCGCTTTGAATCGGTGTCAAAACTTCTTCATAAAACCAATTAAAAGCTTAACAAGTTTTAATGTAAAATGCAGTATCTTCAACGCTACAGTAGCTGTTTAACTTTTTTCTGACATTGGCTACTTGAGAAAATTCCGTGTATAAATTCTAGTACACTTTTCTTCTGCTACCCCAATTATGTTATACATGTCATGTTTTTTTTTTTGCTACAGCTTAGCATGGAGCTATTTACATTATTTTTATTATAAGTGTTTCAGACATACGTAAAAATATATATACAAGTAAAAAATGAGAAAAGTACGAAGATGTAACAAAAATGTACTCCTTATTATAAAGCTCAAACCGTCCAAGTTATTGTACAACCCGCCATCAGCTATCGGTTGTGCGTTGTGCGTTGTGCGGCTCCGTCAGGAACCCAGACACCTGTCTGGGTTCCTGACGGAGCCGCACAACGCACATCGTTTCGACTTCTATAGGCTTTAGAATCTTCTTCATCATCTGCTAATCAGCCCCGATATTTTGATGTAACCAGATAATTCTAATACCGCGTTCGTTTTAGACCTGGAATAGCACCACATTGAACTTACCGTGAAACGGCAACACGTGTAGCGAAGCCTGCATCTACTGCATAAATAAGAACTTCCGGAGTTCCACAAGTGAAGGGAGCGTGTTGACGTTTAGATACACATGTTTCGAGAGGACCTCATATACGAATTTGTGTGAGACGAGGCAATAAAGTTAATTTCGTACATCTGTGTGCCGTAGGAATACCTTTACGACCGTGCCTTGTGGAAGTCCAGGAAAACTTTTCAGGTCACGGAAAAAGTATCATTGCAGTTAACTTTTGGTGTCACACGGCGTTCGTTTTAGCACGATGGAAATCGTCAACGAAATGTGCATATTTAAAACAATAATTGTTAACACCTTCACGAGTCCTTTGAAATTAATCAAACACAGGCTATAATTAGGTACGATATCCTGAGAGAAAAGCAAGATGGCCCTTACAACTTTTGATATTAATATACGAAGAAATCAAAGGGCTGTCGCAGAAAAATTTGTATGCGACAGAAATTTCCAACTATTATGGCAGTCAATTCGGAGTGCCCCTCTAAAGTTGTCCCTTTGTGGTTGTTCGCAAGTACAAAAGGTGAGCGGATTGGAAAATAAATGAGATGCGAAGGCCAGAATTTCGAGAGAAATACTGGCAACCAAAAGAGAATGAGACAACTACACGTATGTTATGGACTGACCGAGACATGGGTTGTTGAGACCTGTCGTCTATATTATTGCTTGGAGAGATGGTTGGGGGAGTGTCCTGCCTCCCCTTCCCAGATGGGAGGCAGTGTAAGCAAACAATGATATGAGCCTCGTTAAGTTGGTATTTCTGAAAGTGCAATTTAAAAAAGATACTTACAAATGTGGGGAATCATACTTCTGAGAAGTGTTGAATAATCGCTGAAGAAGGGGAACCCTTCCAAGGAGATTCGTCTTCAAACCACATCCAGAAGACTATAGGCTGTTCACGGTAAACTGAGCACTTTCGAAAGCCCTGCTAAAGATCTACTTGTATGCAAATTGTGTATTATTTCGCCATAAGTAAAATTAACTGTGCCGTGGGCTTGATCACTTTATTCATGCGCCGGTCAAGCGAAACTGTGAAATTATTAGGAAATTCAACATTTTACAAATGCGATAATTCTTGCAATTTGTGTAATAATAAAAAACAGATAGTGTAAGTAATAATTTCATTATTCACAAATGTTTACCTAACAGTTTTAATTCGAACGTTTAGACACGAAATTACCTCCCCTCCGTCGTTGCCAACTTTACTGGGCGCATACCGCTCAGCGTGCCCGTTGAAATACACGCAGGTAGGAGCAGTGACATTTCTTAAAGTTTGATTTCAACAGTGCTTCCTTTACTGTAAACAGCCTTTATGGATGGACACATCAACGCCGCAGCTGTTGACGTGACTCACGCTGGACGGTCTAGGGTTGAAGGACAGAAGCGAAAGTCTTCTCCGTGCAGAAGGTCAGGATTACCGCGAGGTCGAGGAAAGCCTCGTGGCTTGGGTCGATCCCTGCTGTAACTTCGGGAGCGATTTTATCATTCACTTTTCCTCCTATAGGGAGCCTTATTACTCTCCATTCTCTGATGCTTCAAACCTTTCTAAAGCCATGTTAAAATTCTACTTTCAGGACATTCCTCCGCGCAAATAAAAGCGTAACTGAGGGGCCGCGGTGGCTGAGCGGTTAGCCTAATCACCTTCCACCAAGGTAAACCGGGTTCAGTCCCCGGCTGGTTCACTCCAGGATTCTCGCATGTAGGAATCGTGCCGGACGATGCCGCTGGTCGGTGGGTTTTCTCGGGGATCTCCCGTTTCCCCCGATTTTTCATTCCGGAGCTGCTCCATACTCACCTCGATCACCGTAATCAGCTCTCAATACCTCGCCCTGTTAAATAGCCGCCCAAATCTCTTCACTCACTCACGGAATATAGGAAATTACACCAAATGGAAAACGCACCGCATTCGTGCGCACTCAGTGTAATAATATTTTGCATGAGAACTATTATTTACCAGACATTACCAGCACTCCTATTTCTTCTTTGCATTTATTGATATTAGTTATAAACGAAATATTATGATTTATAGATCTAATAGGCTATATGTAAAAGTTCAAGTTAACCAAAAATGAGGTACTTTTATGTTAACACATATATAAAACACTTTCATATACGTGACTTATTTAGGAAAGAACGAAACACTTCATATATGGGGTGATTTTTCAAAGGTTTGATTCAAAAAGTGCGAAGAAACCGCGTTTAGGCTATACGTAAGCATTACTATCCAAGCACAGCCGAACTAAAGGTATTATGATACTCTTTGTACCATGGCAATTTCCATTCCACTTATTGTTCCCACGACGTAAATCGGCTCCCGACAAGCGGGAAAGTGATTAGAATCACGCCCCTAGGCGTGTGGAAGATCATGCTGATGGGAGATTGCTGCTGCGAATCCAAATCCGTTGGAGACGACTAGGGAAGGTAGTTCATCCAGAAAACATCTTATTCAAAGTTTTAACCATTTCGTAAGGCTGTTCATGATTAACTGAGACTTTTGAAACCAACCTTTGAAAAATGACACTGCCCCTACATGCATATACACTAACGTTTGTGAAAAATGCAACACCAAGAATGATACATGTGATTTAAATGAACTTTATACCACAGATTAGGTACATGACAATGCACGATTATTGATTAGGATTACAGAACTGTACATGATCTCTGTCCTTGAGAATTCAGTATAAAGTGAAGCCTACACGTGCTGCAATCAGAGCCCTTAAAGGTCATAGCATGGTATCAAAGAAGGCCTGGATATGTTCCTGGGGAATCTCCCTCCACGCGGTTTGTGTGCAAGTCCACAAAGCAACAACAGTGGTGGCTGGAGGTCCGTGACGAACACGTCGCCGACCAACCATATCCCAGACATAATTGATGGGCGACATGATAGCCGAACGTGCAGGCCAGGGAAGCAGTGGTACCCATCGTTCATTGGAGAAGGCTTGGACATTCCTCGCCACATGTGACTGGGCATTGTCCTGCTGAAATATGGCATTTGAAGTCGCCTGAAATAGGGGCAGTACCTCGGGCTCTAAAACCTCCCTGATGTAGCAGTTGCTGTTCACATTGCCCTCAAAACGTAGGAGTCGAGATCGCATGTTGTATCCAATTGCGCCCCAAACCATCACACTTGGCATTTATTCGCTTGGACGTCAACAATTGCTTAAATCTATGACTCATGTGGGTTCAGATAGATCGCTCGCTTGTAAAAACACTTCGAGATATAATATCGAGTATGCTTGTGGAGAGTTTCACCCCAGAAGGGCGGCGTAGGACAAACCGATGACAGTTTTCTCAAGCCTATATATATAAGTGGCCGTCCGTCCTGATGCGTAACATTGAATCGGACGACGGAGGAACGCAAGGGTGGATAAAGCTGGAGTACTCTGAGAAAACCCACCAGTCAAAATCAACACCCGCCACGTTTCCCCGCATGCGAGAATCAGGAGTACGGCCCCGTCTTTATCGAATTCCGATCGCTGTGATGACGGCCAATGCATTGGCCACGTGACCAGACGCTCCAGTCTGGGCATCTGATCCGCATACAGCTGCTGGCGGGTTAAGTCTTAAAATCGATACAGTAGTGTAGTCAAGTGGGGTGGGTGGTTAGAGGTTGGGGGTTCTAACCTCCCATTTGCTCATCAGGTTGTCAACAAATTAGTATTAAAATTATTAATAATTATTAAATTGTGAGAAACATAAGATACACGTATGTTCTTTATAATGCGTTTTATTACAATTTGAGGTAATTTTCTCCTAGAATGTGTCCTGATTGTAGTCGCTCTCTTCAGTCAGTATAAACCCCCCCCCCCCNCCCCCCCCCCAACTGAAGAAATTTCTGCCTATACGCCACTGTCAGCGTAAACATGAAGCGACAGTTTTGCAGTAGCTGGGTGTAACTGTTTACGAGCATACAACAATAACGGACCAAGTTCAGAGCTTTGTTGGGTCTCATAATGAATTTCTTCCTCAAAACACCCAGGCTGTGACTAATTTTATGCTGTATGTTTCAACAACGTCTTTCAACTTAGTCCACACGATAAATAACGAATTGCTGGTACAGTACAGTTAAACAATTTTACACATGGCGAAGAAACGCACGCAGAGCTATTCAGTAATTCCTTTTAAATCGTTTTGCTCAATAGGTCCTATTTATTCAAACATTCAAAATACGTACTTTCTCGAGGAGAAAAATGTCAAAACTTCTGTTGTTATCAATTTGCTGACCTTTCCCCCTTTTTGCTAGTCCTCTGAAGCCTGAGAAACGAAGCGTCATGTTCACAGTAAGTAACCAAAACACTAAAAATATTATCATATTAAGACATGTTGAAAATGCTGAGGGTGGGTTTCGAACAACAACCGATCATAGTCTTCGTCTCTTGAGAGCAACGTTTCAGAAATGACGGACTTTAAAGCCGTGCTTGGATTTAAATTGCCTGCAAATCGTACCTTGCAAAGTTATCTCACGTCCGATTTATGTTAATAACAGTTTATTGAATCTGAGTATCTGCAAAATCTGTTGGTTACGTTTATGCTACACAGTGGTTCGATAATCTAAAGAACTTTCTGCATACTATCTTTATACTCGTCCGACGAAATGAAACGAAAGGAACTAACACGGCAGTCTACCGGTCATCCAAATCCTAAATGCTTTCCATCTCACGAGACCCTGTTAGAAAATTTTTACATTATAATATGAGATTTCAACTTGAAAAAAATAAAACAACGTGGTATGAATTTTTTATATTAAGTTTGGATTACGTGTGTTTTCTTGCTGCAACAAGCCTTCGCATTATCTATCAACATGCAATCATCGACCTTCACATATTACTCAGTATTATATTTCGTATTAGTTTGTGCAAGATCTGCTATAGCAGCTGTTTACCAGCTGCTACGCCAGCCATCGTGGCATTTGTTGCCTAGAACTACCGGGTTTCATACCAGATTTGGTAACGGGACTTGTCCATTTTTCTGTCCCGGGTTCCATAACAGCTTACGTAATCTGCCATTTAACTGCAGTTTCAGTTACCAGTAACCACTACTACATTAAATGGATGAGCTAAAGAGGATGTCAACATCTTTATCACACGTCCACGAGGTAAAAATTAATTAAATTGGCTTTGAAATTATAACTCAAATAATTTCGAGGGTGTCAGATTTTTAAATACTGTTTGAAAAATAACTTAAGATTTAAATTTAAAAAAATATATAATAATGAACTTTTACGTATCTCCACACATTTAAAGTTCGTTAGCCTGTGCTACTTTGTTAGCACTGCAGTAAATCGTCGATAAAACCGAATAGTGTTAGTTTGTAGTCGTGATGCCAAAACTTCGTCAGTTATTTCTTTAAACTATTAGAAGAGAACTGTAATTCAAATTTAAGAGAAAAAACCCCGGTGCCTTTGCATCATCGGTAGGATTGATGGAAGTACAAGTACGAGTACAACAATTCTTATTTCCAGTAGCAACAAAGCAATATGAGGCAATAGATAAACAAATGGGGTTCGTGTTAGCTGCGAACCATATGCTCACCTGCGCACACAGAAATGTTGCCTCATCCTAGTAAGCCAGCTATTGTAGCGTGCAAGGAATATTCCGAGCCATCTGTTATAACACCTGGTAGTTATACTAACTCGTGCACCATGCCTTACAGTAGCTTCTGCAAGAACAAGTACGGCAGCAGGTATCGTGCAATGTCGGCTTAGTCTCCCGCCTGCCTGGCGCTTGAACTGCGTTGAAGACTGTTCAAAGCACACGTTTTCCCAAGAAACTATTAAACGTGCGTCCAATGTGCTCATCTACGAAAAGAGCACACAAGTAGAAGGAAAATGACAAGTTGTGGATAAGGACGTGGGGGCGCGGAGCGTCTGAGCTGTTCATGATCTGTCATTCAAATCTCCCGGCGGCCATATTGTCGGCCATGTTAGATGTCAGTGACCTTGACCTTGACCATTAAACTGAACCCCACAAACTCCCAAAAATATCCCAAAAATTTATAAAAAAATTTATTTAAAAAATTTATATAAATTTATTAAAATTTATAAAAAAATATTTAAAAATTAAAATTTTGAATGTTTGGACATAGAGGGGATTCAGGAGAGGAGTCGAGGCACCAACCAGTCACCATGTCATTACGTCATGAATTCCTCCATTTTGGATTTCGGTAACTTGGCCCGGTGACCTTGACTTATGACATTGACTTTGAGCCTATGACCATGACCTTATATGACTTGAACCCAAAAAATTATAAAATCACAAACTATTAAAAAAATTAACAAATTTTATAAATAAAATATTTAATTAAGTACATGTAGGAGGTCCGAGGTTCGATGGCAGGTGGATCGACTAAACTCCCGACATGGCCGACCCTCGCCAGGTCAGCCAGTTTCCATCTCGTCAGCCATGTTAGGTGTTGATGACCTTGACCTTTGACCATGACAAACCTTTAAGCCAAAACATTTCCAAAAATGCCAACAAATTCCCAAAAACCCTTGACCCAAGACCGAAGACTCAAGACCTAAGACCCCAAGACCCAAAACTTAAGACCCTCGACCAGAAATAAAAAAAATTCAAATGTTTGAACATAACGGGGCCCGGGGCCTAAGCCGGCATCATGCTCTGTCATTCCGGTCTTTTGGCTGTCCTTTATGACATCACCCAACCACCATATTGAATCCAAGTGACTTTGAACTTAATGTTTGACCTTGACGTCGTGACCTTGTGTGACAATTAACCCAAAAAAATTACAAAATAACTCCAAAATATAAAAAAAAATTAAAACTTCAAAAATTTACAAATATTTATTTAAAAATTAATCTAAAATTATTAAAAGAATATTATTTACAAATTTATTAAAAAACTTACATTCCCGGAAGTTCCCTCCAATTAATCACGTTGTATTAAAATTCCCCTCCCCCTCCTTCTCATAATTGCTCATTCTGCTGAATGTACTCCACCCACCATATTGTTTTTTTAGTTTGTCATTTGTTTACTTTTTTAACACCTAGGTGGTACTGATGACTCAGACCAACATGTTTGATCTGGGTGACCTTCACCTTGACCTCACATCTATGAACTTGACCCCGTGCCCATGACCTTGGCTAACCTTGAATCCAAAAATAAGTTCTAAATGTTTTAATAAAAATACCAAAAATTAAAAAAAATATATATATATTTAATAAATTGTTTTTTTTTCGTATCTATTTTTTTGATCAATCTTGAAATATATATCCGCTAGTCAGCAGCGCAATCAGCACCGCACTTAGCACCACACGCACCACAATAAGCACAACACGGCAATACACACAGTAATCTCCACACCAATCCACTACCTCAGTAATCCTCACCAATCATCCTATTCAGCAATACTTACCAATCCTCCTATGCAATCCTCACCAATCCTCCTCCGCAATCCTCAGCAATCCACGCCATTCCACTCACCATTCAACACACCAATCCATAAATCAATCCACACACCACTCCACACCAATCCATACCAATCCACACACCAATCCTTCTCCGCAATCCACAGCAATCCTTCGCAACCCTCCTCCACAATCCACAGCAACCCATGCCAATCCTTGGATCAATCCCAATCCTTGGATCAATCCCAGTCCTTGGATCAATCCCAGTCCTTCGATCAATCCCAATTCTTCGATCAATCCCAATCCTTCGATCAATCCCAATCCTTCGATCATTAATTCTGTTTGTCCACCAACCACATGTATTTAAATTACATTCGTTCACCAACTATCTCCAAATTTGTACCCGTCGGCAGAATTAATGTTTTGTATGTAGTTAACAATCAATGCATTTTTATACTAAATTTTTTATTTTCATTACATATGCAGATTTTTCTGTTAACATT
This sequence comes from Clitarchus hookeri, assembly GCA_002778355.1. NCBI lineage: Eukaryota > Metazoa > Arthropoda > Insecta > Phasmatodea > Phasmatidae > Clitarchus > Clitarchus hookeri. The sequence continues at coordinate 570,145 of NQII01000666.1, forward strand.
CGAATGCTCATAGCACCTCTATAAAGTTGTGAGGGGGAAAAAAATACGACACACAAACATAAATAAAACCCAATTATTTTATTATTATTTTTAATTACAATTTTAGATGATAGCAGTTCATCTCATAATGCGATATATCCCCGATTATTCAGTTTACTTATGATTGAAGATATATTTTTAATATGCGTGAGACCCCAAGTTTATGAAGGTCAGTCAAATATCTGAGTTTATCAACAAGTTCATTAAGGTTTTCGGGAAATATGTAGCCAGTATCTCTGAGTCTTCTGCCTTCTTCATGTCGCTCGCTGCAGCAAATGTGTTGGAGGGGTGTGTCAGTGCATCGAGAAAATCGCCATCATCTTCTTCAACACTATAACTGTCTTCATGTTCATTTTCATCAATACCCTCTTCATGGTTATCTTCATCTCCTGTTTTGTATTCTATATTAAATTTGCTTTTATTTGTAGCAGAAGTTGTATGCTTATCAGTATTTAGAGCTGATGACAGTTTATTTTGAAGTTCGTCGACTTCACGCGAACGTCTTGCATGTGTACATTCTGCGCAAACCGACTCTACTACACTCATTCCATCTTTAGCATTAACTGTCTCATCATAATCACCTGTCGTATCGGTACCCATCGATGCAGCAAGAGGTATTGCCAGCAACACTTGCTGACTTACAGTAGACGAATCCTTGCAGATCTCGGTATGTTATTTCAATGCATCGCCTTGCACAAACTGCATGGAACTAACGACATAAGGCTTCATCGCGCGAAATGGACTCTTCGTGCAGGCCGTTCTCTCACGCCGACGAGTATTTTGACCATAGGTGAAAATTCGATTGCAGAATCTACACTGGCAACTAGTTAACGATGATGCAGGTCACGGCTCCATGATCGTTGAGGTCAAAGGCAGGTCTTCGTATTCGCAGTTCATCTTCTTGAAATGATTAGAAAGCGCTTTCAAATTGATGTTCACCTCACGTTGTCAGAACGTCAACTGTATTTTTTCTATATAAATGCGGTTCTTTTAACATTAAAGAGCTTAGCTTGTGTCCACAAAAGACATTGAACCATACAACTTATATGTAAAAAATATGGGAGCACTCTGAAAAACCCACATACTCGTTCGCCTCAGAAGAAAACACGAAGATACTTACATAAAAATATGTTGTTTAAATTTGTTTGTAGGCATATTTATACTTAAATATAAAAGTTTAAAATAATTTTATATTCCCATATTTATATACGCATAATTACGTATAAAACTAATTTAACCTAATTTTTATTTACATAAATGTATACCTATTCATAATTATGCATAAAATTAATTAAAACTAATTTTATGTTTCTATATTTATGTCTACTTTTTCATTCCCTTCATTCCTCTCTAAACCATGTTTTTGTGGTAGTGAAAATTGCTCAAAAGGGTGTTTTCACGGTAATTGTTAGGTATGAACATTCCGGTACAAAATATTTAAAAAAATGAACAGACACGTGCACCAAACCTTTATTTTTATTATTACGTCGTAAAATGGTAGGAAATCCGCTATAAATCTCATAGAGGCGCGTTATGGACAGCAAGACTTCACGCCAGTTCAGTGCTTTGCGCGTAGAGGCGATGAGAGTGTTGATCCGCATATCCTGGTCGCCCCTAACGCTTCCACGCTTTTAGGCCTCAAACGTGCAAAATTATTTCAACAAGCTGGCCACTTTAAAACGTCTGACGAAAGGGAGGCAGGAAACTGGGCGGAAAGATTCCGCGCTTCTCGGAACGAGTCGCACGTGGCAATGCATATATTTAATTCTGACAGATTCTTGGTTGCCGGAGAAAGAGTTGAGTCCCGCTGACCTTCCGAGAAGAGTTGCCGCCGCCCGGTCGATACACGTCCTGGAAGAGCTGAAAGTTCGAGTTCCTGGAACTGAGGAACCGACCTCAAAAGCACTTCGATCCCTGCCTGACAAATCGAATGATTTAAAAATACCGTTCGAATGTAACGGTTGTGTGCACTCGTAGTGGTAGAAAATTCTATTGTGACTCCGTTAGATTATTCTGCACTAAGTGGTGAAAACCTTGATCATGCGTGCAGAACTTTACATTCTGAAGAAACTACGTCACATAAGTGTAGATTAGAAAATTCATCACTTATAACCATATGGGTAATCTACTGTACAAATTCGTATAAAATTACACAAAAGTAGTAAGTAGTAATGCACAACCTAATCACTTTTAAATTAGCACTTATTGCACATGCTGTACGACTGTTCCACGCAGAGGTCTTGTAGAATACATAGCTTTAAATGATAGAAATTTTTTTGGTAAATAATTAAAAATTAAAAACTTGTGGTACTTATATTTTCTGTTATAAATACTAAGACGTTAAGTATATAACATGTCAATAAAGATAATTATGTTTGTATTTACGTAATTAAACAATACATTATTATTTAATACCATCAGTTCACTATGCCTATACAACTAATTTTTTAATAAAGATTTTTTTCTTATCAATTCAGCAATACGCCTTTCCCACCTACTACCAGAAGAAAACACAGCAAACCTTTACAGATTTTAATCCCTTTCGACGGCATTTTAATAAAATAAAACAACCTCTTGGCCGTTGGAAAAACGAGGTTATTTGGAGAAACCCTGTAAACGGAGATCGATAAAAAATACTATGTAACAAAAAGTTAAGGATAAGACTAATGAATCTTTTTTTCTCTACATTATTGCAAATAATTCTGATGGGGTGCTGGTTCTTTCGAACCGTTTTGAAACCCCTGCTTGAATTCTATTTTCAGCCAATTCGTATCTTTTCTGCCGTGTGAAAATATGAATTTGCTTCACTTTTCAAGTTATTAGAAGCGTAGATTGGAAGTAGGCCTTGCCATCTTGTTGACAGAGATACCATTAGTGATGGAACCAGAAAGGTAAGCAATACTAGTGACACTATTACACAATAAAGTATGCGAGTCACTTAAATCATGCAAATTTACATGCCTTACTGTAGCTCTTCTTGTGAGAAAAATTTAGTGGGAATCGGTTATTTTTTCTCAAGGTATGACGTAAAATTTTTTATTTTTTGATGTGCTGCTATTTTACAAAAATGGTGGAGGAAAGAGGCTCTGTATAGACACATTTGATGGTTGTAATAGATACTGCGAACGTACCAAATTAAGTTGAAATTTGTTACATGGCTTCGTACATATAGTGTACTAAGCTACATAGTTTATATGGCTGTCATTTTGAAAATAAGTGCCTGAACCACTCAAAAAATATAAATTTACGTGACCTTTTGTATTACTACTTGTTTGCCAAATTTAGTAGAAATATGCATATTATTTCCCGATATATTACATAAAATCTTTATTTAACATGTGGCACTATATTTAAAAATGGCGGGAAAAGAGTATTTGTGCAGACACGCATGATCGTTGTAATATATACTACCAGTTTACAAAGTTTAGTTGAAATTAAATACATGGTTTCATAGATATATATAGTATACTAGTCTAAATTAATTATATGGCCGCCAATTTGATAATAAAAGTTTCTGACTTACTTACAACATAACGATTTACATGGCATCCCGTAATGCTACTATTTTTAAAAAATGGCAGTAATAGATTGATTTTTTCTGAGATATGATAAAAATGTCATTCCGCTGGATGGGGCCACTTTGTAACAAAATGGCAGACAAAAGAAAGTAATCTATTGATATATTTGATGTTTATAATATATACTTGTAATCTACCATGTTTTTATCGAAATTAGTTCAATGGTGTGGTAGGTAAAGGAAATTAACATAAAATATTTATGTGACCGACATTTTTAATACAGGTGCATTATCTATTCAAATAGCACATGTTTACATGTAATACCATTATATTACATACATGCCAGATTTTGTGAGAAAAGGCTGGGTAATTTCCATGGTATAACGTAAAAATTTTTATTTTCCTATAGTGCATCCCCCAAAATGGCTGATACATAATATTTCTCGTGAATTTCAACGCTTATATTTTGCCAAATTTGGTTTAAATCGGTTTAATGTTTGTCAATATATGACAGAATGGCCTAAATTAAGAAAAATGGCCGAAATTTTTAAAATAAGCATCCGGCTTGGTCGAAGGCTACAAAAGTTTGATGTTCTTACTAGGATGTATATGTGAACAGAGTTTAGTGAAATTCGGTTTACGGTTTCAAAAATTTTTTGTGACACATACACACACATATTTACATGCATACAGCCACACAGACAGGAAAGTGATTTCATAAGGATATCTTTTATTCTGAAAGTAGGCTAAAAACGTTAATATTACAACTGGCAGTCAATTTATTTCGTAGTGATTGTAGGCTGTAGCTATCCAAACTTTGTGAGATGTAGAATTTATATTTTAACTATGCGATACATTTATCTCACTACCAAATTCAGTTTGACAGCAACCAAAATACCATATGTTGTTGACAATGTTGAGGACACCCCATGCAGGAAGGTTTGTTTGCGTTAGTGCGGTACAGACTGAGCGAAGTTTTTAAGGGTGACGTAGACTTTAATGCTGCAACGATTCTATGTCAAGGACAGTGAAATGGCATGCAGTGATTTTGTCAAGCTGTGTGAAACGGTGAGATCATGTTCCTCGCTTCTTTCATTTTACTAGTGGAAAGTCTGCCGGAAAGTTTTTTGTAGTCGTCAATTCTAGTTTCTTAACAAATTTATTTATTTAAAAGTTATAGAAATCTGAAAAGACTGTCTTTTTTTTGGAAATATTGGACGACTACAAAAAAATGTTTTAGTAGCTTTTGAAAGCACCGTTCTAAATATCTTGACATGTATGGCTATTTTTTTTACACAAATAAACAAATTGGATTAATTGTACGAGTTTCACATTAAAAAACACGGGGTTTCGAAAATGTTGCATTTCAGTTCAGGCTCAAAGGTCGGCGAGAACCATATTTAAAAACTCTTGTTAGATGCCGTTTGATTGTAAATGAATTAATGGGTAGTTTTAACAACGCTCGACCAAAATAGACATTCCAAAACATCTGATGTATATACCTATGCATGCTCTTACAGACTGGTATGGGTGTACTAGAACTGGACTGCCAAAATACTGCGCTGTGATGTTCGATTGTAACGGTAACGTAACAACAGAACTGTTTGTGTACGTAATTGGTAGGCATTTATAGGAAAATTGAACAGCTGTAAATCGAAAACAAGTATACTTAGGTAAGAAAGTTTTCAATTAATGCTTCTTGAGGACAATGATTAAAATTCATAAGCCAAGCACGAGACATTCAATGTAGAAAAATAAGCTAATAAATGTATGCTTTAAGAAAACGAATTTGCTGATATTGGGTTTATTTTTTTCAAGCCAGAGGCAACTTTGTGCGTAGTTTATCTCACGACTGGTTACACGATCACTGACGTGTTTTAAATGCAGTACACTCTTGAGCACAATTTTATTTGGTTTTAGACACGTGCTCGAATGAAGCAAGGGCACATTGTAAGTGTGTCATTTAACGCAGTGCAATGAACGCAGAAAAAACAATCGATAGATCGTTATCTCAAGTGTTTACCCTCTGAACTTCCTCCGACTCGAAAATGCTATCTGCGCCGCAGGAGGTGGGTCGTGACTAAACATAACGACGCCATTACGTTATCAGTACAGCTGTTAGACTCCAGATACCAGGGCGGGAGGCCAGCAACGGCCAAACTCATTATGTATCACAATGCCGCTGGCATCTAGATTGGCAGTTTATGGCATCGTTACGGAAGAAAAGATTGACGTTGCACAACATACCACCCAATATGACCTAATTTAACGTTTTAAAATAACGTGTTTCTTTAACGCAAAGACGGTATGCAGTGGTGTTGTACTGAGTAGTTACCTACGTGGTTACTGGAATTATTTAGAATTATTCTAAACTGATTTTGTGTTTCGAAACTGAAGTTCTCTTTTGACTGCTGAAAATTAAGGAGCTAGCTTACAAATCGAAGGTTTCTTTTATTTACACGTACCGAAGTTCCGTTGCATATCAGCATACCTCAGAATGCCCTGAAGACCACTAAACCAACACAAAAAACTTAATTCAGTTTAAATAAAAAAAAAAAGAATGATTAAATTTTGCCAGATCCAGGATCAGTGGCGTGTGGTGAACTGTTGCAAGGTAAGCTGGCGTTAGCTCCGTGCTGTACCCTGTTGCTTGCTAGTTTACACTTCCACCACTAACACGTAGCTCGGTGGTTGACGCCACAGGACGCGTGTCGTGGGTCCCTCGCTACTCGCTTGTGATTGGTCGGAATGCATTCAGTTTCACTGAGCTGCACTGCGGTGACTGGCTCCTGCTGCGTGCACCGAGAATGTACAGTAGTGAGCAAGCACCAGCATACCTTGCAACACTTCAACACACGCCACTTTCCGGGATATGAGCATATAGGAATTCATCAAAATAAATGACGCCAAGTTAATCGACTGTGTACTAGTATTAAACATTTTAGACAGACGCGTGGCTGTAGTTGATTCACATCACCTGCTTAATATCTTCGCTACAGTTTACAGTGAAGAGTTTTACAATCGAAGAATGGGGATGATGCTCTGGCATGAGTTAGTACTGCGGAAACTACAGTTGTAATTCTGGCATATTATCGATTGTACAAGCCGCTTGACTTTTTGGAACTGCTTCATCCCAATAGATGCATCGAAATACATTAGTAAGCCTAAGCTAGTTGATTTAACTGATTGTATGTTAAAATACTGTTTTTCTGGTTGCCTCAGTTCCGTGCAGCCGAAGGACTGCCACGTGTTAGTGATACACTGAAAAAAAAAAACTGGTATAGGCGTGCGTATACAAATAACCGAGGTATGGAACCAATCAGAGTAACGTGATGCGGTCGGCAGTTAGATCGGTTACTGCTGCTACAACGGCAGGTTATCAAGATTTAAGTGAGTTTGAACATGGTGTTATAGTCGGCGCACGAGAGATGGGACGTAGAATCTCCGAGGTAGCGATAACATTTGGATGTTCGGGTACGACCATTTCACGAGTGTACCGTGAATATCGGGAATCCGGTAAAACATCACATCTTCGACATCGCTGCGGCCGGAAAAAGATCGTGAAAGAACGGGACAAACTACGACTGACGAGAATCATTAAACGTGACAGACGTGCAACCCTTTCTCAAATTGGCGCAGATTGGATTTGTGGACAGCCCTGCAGGATTCAATGTGTGAATTGCCTCCTGCATACCTTCAGACATTAGTCGAGTCCATGCCACGTCGTCTTGCGGCACTTCTGCGTGCTCGGGGGGCCATACACTATATTAGGCAGGTGTACCAATTGTTTTGGCTCTTCAGTGTATAACGTCAGCAAAACTAAGGGAACTTCCTTGATAGAAGTTGCAAAGACGTTTATGAGGTCCCCAGTTTGAATCCCTGGTAGGCTACGAAAGTGTGTCGTGTTTTTAACATGAGTTTATTTAGGTGTAGTTTTGTAGGCAATCATTCTTCTGGTAAGACGAAAGGTTTAAGAAGAGGTTTTCATAAACCACCACGAAATACAACCACAATGTACTGATATAACTAATTGGCATACTTGCTTGAAATTTATGTTTTCAAACGTTTCTAGATTCTATTGAAAATTCGTTACAATTACACTCTACATAGAGCGACGTATCTTTGATTTCAGTAAGGAATGTGGGTATTATTTTTCAATAGATATGGTACAAAACGGCTCAATCAAAAATTGCTAGGACAAAAAAATTTTATTTTCTCATCGAGATACGCCATTTCATGCTTCTAGAAAAGAAACAGGTAATGCGTAAAAGCCCAATTACCTCATGAATACTTAATGCGGGAAACAATATGTCTTATATATTTACTGAAACACCGTCGTAGAAAAATGTTTCTACCTAGGTTAATTTAGTGTCAGAACATTCTGAGTGAGACGACTGCACGGAAGGATACACGCGACACTTGGAATAGAAAACGCATCACTGCTCTCAGTTTTACACAAGTTGAAATACTCTCAGCTTTAAAGCTTTAGAACTTCTACGTCCGAAGTAAGTTCACGAGTGGACTAGGAAGTAAAACCAAATAAAGCTGCGAGGAGCGTGGAAGTCGCTCGAGACGGATATGCAAGTACTCATAAACCGTGTTGCAGCGAGTTTGAAATGCGCTTCAGAAAAAAAAACAGATCTTACTTGCTTACGAAAATAACAACGACCCGGATGTATAACTTCCATAACTTCCAAGACGTCTCGCGTATTACAAGAATGAATGTTCGAGATGTTTGGCATAAATTAAAGCATTTTCAAACTGCTGTCTCGGAAAACTTATTACTAACTGAGTATAAAGGAAACTTGATAACACGAATGCATTAAACTTTCCATAAATAAAATGAGGGTTTTGTTACTTACAGTTCTTCGCGACTGCACGTTAAGAATGCACAGTTTCGTACCGACCATACCAGTGGTTCAAAAACGCAAAATATCTTCATGTATGCGAATGCTCCAGTTTTAATAACACCTCGGACATGAAACGTTACTTGTTATAATCGAGAGTAATAAATTTCAAATAAAGTAAGCTTGTTTTAACAACTTAAAAAAATACCACGGATGCTCCAACTCAGTCGAAGACATGACCTCCCATGGAGAATACTGTACCACTAAAATCACATAAGAATGACGTAGTATGGACGTCCAGNTTTGCTAAGACCTCCCATGGAGAATACTGTACCACTAAAATCACATAAGAATGACGTAGTATGGACGTCCAGAAAATGGGACATGAGTTCAATAGATTTTGATGCGAGGATTAGCAGCGTCGGGAAACTCAAAAAATGGTTAGAACCGAATTTCACGTGACTCGGTCAACTGGCGCTAAGAAAGAGATAAAGCTGCAGAGAAGATTTTGTGCAACTACCAAAAATGCAGATGATCTTTCGCAGCATTTCACTGCAGTTTATCAGTAAATTTTGAAGTAAGAATTTGTGTTGCACGAATTCTTCGCTTTTGTATATTTGTCGCATTTTTAATAGGCTTCCTCAGTGCCATGGAAAACATTTTTACTTGAAAAAACATCATATAACTAGAAACACACTGTACTATCGCCAACGCAAGTGATGGGGTAAGAAATTGAGATGAAACTTGGCTAAGCATTCAGAATTTACCGAAGAGGTTTCGGGAACGACAGCGATCCCAACGTATATGGGACAACGCCTGCTGTGAAATCGTCACCACTCCAGATACGGAGTTCACGGTAATGAAAAGCTCGAGGCAGGCAAATAATTACAAAACAGATTACAACGGCATGATACCTCGGGCATTACAAGATGCAGAAAAATTCTGTAGGGCAACGAATGCTCCATCTCTCCACTTTCTTCTCCAGACTACAGAAATATGCTGTAAAAAGACATCTCTCCAGTTGATCCGTGAAGTTTAAAACTGAATATATTTCATCATTTAAAAAAAACTGTTGCTGATCGATGAGTCTCGCTTCTTCTAATCAAAACTTTTAATTGACACTCAACTCCATCGAATAACCGGGACTCAATCGTGGTACTTCCTAGTTCTCCACGTAAATGAGTTTTCAAAATAGCGTAACGTGAGGTGACGTAACGAGCTGTAGACAATCAGAGTGAAGCAGTTGGCTGTCGCCGACCGTTGTTGCCGAGCACATCGCACGAAACACTGACGTTGGATTTATCGGCTTGGGCGACGACGGATACAAAACAAAATTGTTTGTATGCATTTTACAGATATTCGTTTGTTTATTTTTTGAAGAAGGAAACGGGATACGCATTGCCGTATTACAAAAAATAGTTCGCAATGGCAAGTGAAAGATGTATCGAGAAGAAGTGAGGATGAAAAACTACCGCAACCAGCAAGCGAAATAAAATGCTTGGGCGGTAATTTACGCTGCTCTTGGAAAAACAAGTACGGCGATACATCACCTCAAAACATTTGATCTTGANTTTATTTTTGTATACTTAAAAGCCTCAAAACATTTGATCTTGACAGCGCCAATGTTTTATTCGTATGTTTTATTATTTCTGTGTCTAAAAACGGAACTTCCCCAAGCGAAAGTAGGTAGCAGCACTATCTCAGACGACATTCACCGCCGACAAACAGCAGCTCAATCGTGAAACTAAGAAAATCTGTCGTCGCCCGAAGGCTTCGAACGCGCCGCATCGCGCCACGCTATTAACATCGTTCGCAAACTCTGTGTTTGCGCGTATACAGGTATCTCAGTAAATACATTTTCAAGGAATACGTCTTTTTTTTTTATTAGGAAAGTTAAAAAAAAATTTACTGTGCCACTTTTTACTTTTATAGTTTTAATTATTTTCACACATAGAAAAACATTTTGTGGAAAGGTCCCTGCAAAATTATTTCGTAGGTACTACAAAATAATTTTGTACTGGCCACAAAAGTTAAGTGGCGACAAGTATTTAGTGGTCACCACAAAATTTACTTGGCAGGGCGATTACTAACCAAACCTTTTGTGGTTGCCACAAAATATTTGTTTCAGTGCAGAGAAAAAAAATAGTGAAAATAGTTAAAAAAAATAGCATTTTTCGGCCTCCTAAGCAGTTTCATTAAGGCATAGGAGAAATGTAGGCTACAAAGTGGCAAATAGCCAATGGCTTTCATCGTGTGTAATAATGTCCTACTGTTGAAGATCTAATATGCAAGAAAGTCAGCTTCCCGGGAATGTATATCGTAGTCTTGAGATTCCATCGCAATGGTCCCTTATGACAAGACGTGACCTCGGGGCGTTTAAGATTTTTACCCGTTAAAGTTATCTGTCGGAGAAACAAGTTGCGCATTTGTTTTACACAAGAAATATCCGGCGGTGCACATACAGACAGCCGTTCTCTCTCATCCAGAAAGCGTGGATTCTAGTCCATGATTCAAAGACATTTCTGATCAAAATTTCAAAATATTTTAATATTCTTATCATTAAGATGGCATTTGTAGCTTTTTCGAAACCCTCCTCTCATGTGTTTAAGGTAAAACCCATATAACTTCGCAGTTGTTTTGAAATTACGATACCAGTAATAAAAATGAAAAAAATTGAAAAATTGTTCAAAAAACAGCAATATACACTGATACGTTTTTAAATATTGTTCTACATCGCAGCATTTATTCTATTAAGTTAGTTCAAGGACATCAGTCGGACTAAACAAGCGAAGCAACAATTTTAACAGCTTGAGTTGAATGTAAAATACTAACCGTAATGCACAAAGAAACCACATTCAAAGATTTCCATGAGGCTCTCTTATATCTGCATATTTTTTTCTGCGGAAATACACTCTTTTGGAAAACAATTGATCACCCTGAAGGTGCCATCGCAGATGCATGTCAGTGGGTGCAGACACAGTAAATAAACAGAAAAAAAAATGTACCACACGAAACCTTTATTGCTGGGGGAAAATACTTGCAATGTGCACTTCGCAAGATGTTGGACCAACCGTAGCAAGGAGACAGGCGGGCATGGAGGCATACCGATGTCAGATGTACTCCTGAGGAAGATCCTGCCACAGCTGGTGCGTCTGACCCTTCAAATTCGCCGTATTTGCCGCTGGCCGAAGTTACCGTACAATCTGGCCCTAAACGTTCTCGATGGGCGAGAGGTCTGGGGACTGTTGACATCACGAAGGCAGGCCAGAGATACCCGTGTTGTGTAAGGCCGGACATTATTCTGCTGGAAAATGGGGTTGTCAAAAGCTGCACGAAGAAGGAGAGCGCACATGGGCACAGGATTTTTTAGCCGTATCGCCGCGCCGTCAAGGGTTCCTTCAGTCACCACCTGTAGGGTGCAGGAACAGTAGGAAATGGCAGCCCACGCCATGAAACCTCTCGATGGGGGCGGTGTGCCACTCTACAATNTAGGGTGCAGGAACAGTAGGAAATGGCAGCCCACGCCATGAAACCTCTCGATGGGGGCGGTGTGCCACTCTACAATGAATTGTGAATCATGGCGCTGGCCAGGACGTCTCCAGGCTCGAATTCGGTGGTCTTTTGCGTCCGGACAGAACCGTGATTCGTCGCTGAACACCACTCGTCGCCAATCCGCAAGCTGACATCCTCCCCGTTCCCGTCACAAGGTAACGTGCTCGGCGATGCTCAGGTAGTAATGGCATACGTCGTAAGGGGCGCAGCGAAGACAGATCCCGCTCTTCTAGAGTACTGGTTGGCACATGCGTGGCGACGCCCGTGGAGTACTTACAGCCTGTCGCACGATGAAACAATCATCCCTGCAGGTGATCCGCCGGAGTCGACCCGAGCCTTCTCGACGTACGTGTGTACCCTCCTGTTCCAACTGCGTCCAACACCGACTCACAGTGTAAGCAGAACGGTTAACGTTGCGAGCAATGCACCGAAACGTACGACCTGTCTCTCGAAGGCCGAAGATGCGGCCTCTCTCAAACTCATTCAGCTGGGCAAAGGCTTGTCGAATGCGTTGTCGGGGCATGCTGCGTGTTGACTGAACTTGGCTCTGTGGCTCACACTTCTTACAAGGCCTTACTCGGTGTCTTAAAGGTATGAATTAATGAGGGACATATAAGCACCATTGTAGCTCATCCACTAAAGCAAACCACATTAAACGCAAATGGGACACATGTTGGGCTATGGCGATACTGTGTGGCAACCCTCGTCGTATTCGCACGATTCCTTAATGTTAATCAATTTTTTTTTGCAAATGAGTGTACTTCACGGTGCTAAAGTTAATCTTCTATACAACACGAGTGTACATACAATAAATTCAATCATTCGCTGAATGTTTAAGAGAGTAGCGTCACCTCTTTTTCATNATACAACACGAGTGTACATACAATAAATTCAATCATTCGCTGAATGTTTAAGAGAGTAGCGTCACCTCTTTTTCACGACCATTTATCATCATGTAAACTATTGAATTTGGAACACTGAAATTATGTATTCCTAGAACGACTAAACATAATACACTCTCACACTATCTCTAAACAAATACATACTATCCATCGAAATTAGACGCTTACTGCAATAAGTTTCTATAATATTTAATGGTTAGAAGTAACTATTATTTTTATAGGCATACCCTTGGGGCATTATTATTTTATATCTCTTAAAACGTGGTTAATTATGAATTTGTGAAATAACAGTGACACTGCAAAATTGTTGTTAGCAGTCGTGCAGATGGCTTGTTTTCTTCGTTTAGTAATATATTATACCATCTTATGTAAGATATTTACGATAGTAAAAATGATAAAATTTTACAGTTCATAAAGTTAATTTTGTTCTGTATTTACCTAAATTACTACCAAAGCTAAAAAAAAAAAAAACAGGTCAATAGAATTCACACGTATGTCTACTACTTATTTTCCTTCCGGTATTTTTATTTGCTTTCATGTCATATTTTACAATAAAATAATACTTCAAATCCTTGAACATAAAATTAAATCAAATAATTTTTAATACGTCTTGTGAATAAACTACATGGCAGCATCTTCATGTCTTGAACCAGATGACTGTTGCATAGCAACCGTGACGTCACCACTAATGGCGAACAAACAAAGCTGGCGTATTATTTTCCCGGCGAGAGGAACAATGCAAACAGAACGAGGAGAAAACCTATATACGTAGCGCATTCGTCTGCTGCTTCCCCATTCTTTCTCCTTTTTTCCTTCGCTCTCACACTCCTACCGCCATTATCCAACCCAGGCTGCCTCGAAGCCCATGCCTTGTCGCGGAACAACTGAACAAACATCTAGCGGTATGTTGATCAAACTTGAACATGCCATAAGTCTTCAGCTGTATTCCGATCATATATCTAGCTCAAGCACTCCAGTTTGCCTGCAGAACATAAACCGGCAAAAAAATACATCCAGAGACATATAAATACCAATGTCACGAGTGGAGTGGAGAGGTTTGCGAGGGTAAAGCGAGGTGAGTAATTAGCAGCGCCGGATTGCAAGGGTGGGGAAACGGGAGATCCCCGAGAAAACCCATCGGCCAGCGGTACCGTCCGGTATAACTCCCTAGTGCAAGTATCCAGGAGTGACCCCGCCGGGAATCGAACCCAGTTTGCTGTGGGTCACGACTGGATGTTAGATAAATCTCTCAGAATGTTTCTGGGTGCATAATTTTGGCTTGTAAATACAAAAGAAGGAAATGGCGTATGTATCAACATAACTAAGCCTTGGAAACCACACACACACATTGCCCGAAATGGGATTCGAAATTTCCAGCTCATGAACTGGCATCCCTACAACCTCAATTCAAGTTAATGTCCCATAAGCTGTTATAAATGAACAGAAAATAATGTTTACGGTTAAATAACTAAACAGTTTTTACGATTACAATATGGTTGCGTGACATCGAAAATTGAATCTCCGGAATAAATTCTATAAACAAAAGTTTATTAAAATAACAGAAATGTTAAAGAAAAAATGTGTGCTTATGTGCACCGTCTGTTTGTCATACGGCATCTCAAATCGAACAAATTTTAAACACGGAAAGTTCAAAGAATACATTAACACAATCGATACACTAGGAAACTCTTGATATCCGAGGACCTCTGGAATAGCATAAGCAAAGGAAAAAGTAAGAATAAAGGTTTCCTGCGCGGAAAGCAAAAATTAACTCACGTCGGTATTGAGTACAGATGTAACAAACATCCCAACGTGGAAAATCTTCCCCCGAGAATAAAATTAATTCGTTTGGAAAACGACGTGTGCAGGCAGCAAATTTTGATTATATAGGACGACCACAGGAACAAATAAAATATAAAGCCATGCACCCCCGTACGCAATTATGGGCTCTTATGTTCGTTGCTAACGCCAGCCATCGTCACGAGCGACTGACCAGCAAATGCCACGAGAAAAACTCCACGCCAAGAAAAAAATACTTGAGGTAGCTCTACGGAAAGCGAAGTTACGTAGTGTATTGTATTTATTAAGGACCGGGGCTTATGTAAGTATGTAGCGTATGTTACAAAAATTTATTTTTTCGGATGCGGGACAGCTTNATACAACACGAGTGTACATACAATAAATTCAATCATTCGCTGAATGTTTAAGAGAGTAGCGTCACCTCTTTTTCATGACCATTTATCATCATGTAAACTATTGAATTTGGAACACTGAATTTATGTATTCCTAGAACGACTAAACATAATACACTCTCACACTATCTCTAAACAAATACATACTATCCATCGAAATNTTATGTATTCCTAGAACGACTAAACATAATACACTCTCACACTATCTCTAAACAAATACATACTATCCATCGAAATTAGACGCTTACTGCAATAAGTTTCTATAATATTTAATGGTTAGAAGTAACTATTATTTTTATAGGCATACCCTTGGGGCATTATTATTTTATATCTCTTAAAACGTGGTTAATTATGAATTTGTGAAATAACAGTGACACTGCAAAATTGTTGTTAGCAGTCGTGCAGATGGCTTGTTTTCTTCGTTTAGTAATATATTATACCATCTTATGTAAGATATTTACGATAGTAAAAATGATAAAATTTTACAGTTCATAAAGTTAATTTTGTTCTGTATTTACCTAAATTACTACCAAAGCTAAAAAAAAAAAAACAGGTCAATAGAATTCACACGTATGTCTACTACTTATTTTCCTTCCGGTATTTTTATTTGCTTTCATGTCATATTTTACAATAAAATAATACTTCAAATCCTTGAACATAAAATTAAATCAAATAATTTTTAATACGTCTTGTGAATAAACTACATGGCAGCATCTTCATGTCTTGAACCAGATGACTGTTGCATAGCAACCGTGACGTCACCACTAATGGCNTAAACTACATGGCAGCATCTTCATGTCTTGAACCAGATGACTGTTGCATAGCAACCGTGACGTCACCACTAATGGCGAACAAACAAAGCTGGCGTATTATTTTCCCGGCGAGAGGAACAATGCAAACAGAACAAGGAGAAAACCTATATACGTATCACGCATTCGTCTGCTGCTTCCCCCATTCTTTCTCCTTTTTTCCTTCGCTCTCACACTCCTACCGCCATTATCCAACCCAGGCTGCCTCGAAGCCCATGCCTTGTCGAGGAACAACTGAACAAACATCTAGCGGTATGTTGATCAAACTTGAACATGCCATAAGTCTTCAGCTGTATTCCGATCTTATATCTAGCTCAAGCACTCCAGTTTGCCTGCAGAACATAAACCGGCAAAAAAATACATCCAGAGACATATAAATACCAATGTCACGAGTGGAGTGGAGAGGTTTGCGAGGGTAAAGCGAGGTGAGTAATTAGCAGCGCCGGATTGCAAGGGTGGGGAAACGGGAGATCCCCGAGAAAACCCATCGGCCAGCGNCTAGTGCGAGCATCCGGAAGTGACCCCGCCGGGAATCGAACCAGGTTCGCCGTGGGTTACGACTGGATGTTAGATATATCTCTCAAGAATGTTTCTGGGTGAATCATTTTGGCTTGTAAATACAAATGAAGGAAATGGCGTATGTATCAACATAACTAAGCCTGGAAACCACACACACACCTTGCCCGAAATGGGACTACAAACTTCCAGCCCATGAACTGGCATCTCGACAACTTCGCTGTAAGTTAATGTCCCATAAGTTTTTATAAAGAAACAGAAAATAATGTGTGCTGTTAAATTACTAAACAGTTTTTACGATTACAATAAGGTTGTGTGACATCCAAAAATGGATCTCCGGAATAAATTCTATAAACAAAAGTTTATTGAAATAACAGAAATTTTAAAGAAAAAAATGTGTGCTTATGTGCACCGTCTGTTTGTCATACGGAACCTCAAATCGACCAAATTTTAAACACGGAGAGTTCAAAGAATACATTAGCACAATCGGTACACTTGGAAACTCTTGATATCCGAGGACCTCTGGAATACCATAAGCAAAGGAAAAAGTAAGAATAAAGGTTTCCTGCGCGGAAAGCAAAAATTAACTCACGTCGGTATTGAGTACAGATGTAACAAACATCCCAACGTGGAAAATCTTCCCCCGAGAATAAAATTAATCCGTTTGGAAAACGACGTGTGCAGGCAGCAAATTTTGATTATATAGGACGACCACAGGAACAAATAAAATATAAAGCCATGCACCCCCGTACGCAATTATGGGCTCTTATGTTCGTTGCTAACGCCAGCCATCGTCACGAGCGACTGACCAGCAAATGCCACGAGAAAAACTCCACGCCAAGAAAAAAATACTTGAGGTAGCTCTACGGAAAGCGAAGCTACGTAGTGTATTGTGTTTATTAAGGACCGGGGCTTATGTAAGTATGTAGCGTATGTTACAAAAATTTATTTTTTCGGATGCGGGACAGCTTNTTTATTAAGGACCGGGGCTTATGTAAGTATGTAGCGTATGTTACAAAAATTTATTTTTTCGGATGCGGGACAGCTTCCATTGAGAAAGCTCCCTACCTAGCTCCGTAGGCACTTCAACCTTATAGCTCTCGCCTACCTGGAGCTGTCTGTTTTCCGCATTCGAGGTCGAGAAGCACGGGAGCGATAAGGGCGACACTGCCACGCTCATCAAGTACGCCATCGCCGCTAAGAGCAAGGCTCTGAACTGACGTGCAGTGTTCTCGTCGCACTGCGTGTGCCCACGGCACTGTCAGCGGTGAACCTATTATTTTACTGATGGAAAGTCTGTAGGAAGGTTTAATGCAAGGCTTTTGAGTAGTTATGTATGTATTTGACGCGTATATTTTGTGACACAACGCTTTGAGAAAGCCGATTTCAGCCATTTTGAAGTACTCAAAAATGGTGTTTCTTGTGTATGTGACGTCTTGAAAACACTCAAAAGCCCGCGTCTGAAGTGTGTGTTCTTTTCGTAGATCAGCACATTGGATGCACGTTTAATAGTTTCGCAGAAGAACGTGAATTTCCAACACTCCGCAACGCCAGTTCAAGTGCCAGGAAGGTGGCAGCCTTAAATAAGAACAAGTTGTGTGGCCCTAACGCAGTGTAAGTTCTTTAGAAAGGCGTGGCACTGGCGTGCCGTTACACTGTCGTGAGCACTTTGCAATAACAGTTTACACAAGCCTTGATATCAGCCAATATAAATAGAGAAATCCGCCGCTATCTGCAATATGGGAACATATTACTGTGGGAACTAATATCTTATTCACATCCAGTGGCGTGTAGTGAACTGTCACAAGGTAAGCTGGCATTAGCTCCGTGCTGCACCATATTGCTTGCTAGTTTATACTTCCGCCAGTAAAACGTAGCTCGGCAGCTGTNCTGGCATTAGCTCCGTGCTGCACCATATTGCTTGCTAGTTTATACTTCCGCCAGTAAAACGTAGCTCGGCAGCTGTCGCCACAGGACGCGTGTAATAGGTCCCTTGCTGCTCGCTTGTGAATGGTCGGAATGCATTCAGTTTCCCTGGGCTGCACTGTGGTTACTGGCTCCTGCTGCGTACACTGAAAATGTACAGCAGTGAGCAAGCACCAGCGTGCCTTGCAACACTTCACCACACTACACTGTTCACATCCATAAATTACATTTATTTAGAACAGGTCTGAGGCGGGACAGGTAATGACCACGCTGTTAAAGTTCTATTGCTGTATTTTTAACTAGTATACCATGTTTTAATTAATGCGCATCTTGAAAATAGTAACTGGCTTACACTGAAAATATGCTGCCTAAAATAACTTTACAAAACGAGTAAGCTGTACCGAGGTATTTAACGCGTTGTCGTTTTACCGGAAAATTACATAAAGTGTTTGAAATATTTATTATTCTGTTAAACCCTACAGTTAGCTGTACACATATCTTCCCCCAGAAAACATACCTAAATTTAGCATCAAGTGCTGAAAATATGTTCTCATAGTTGTGCTTTAACTGCAGCGAAATGATTCTAGTTGTCTTGTTATTTTTAATTCAGTTATTATGATTTTTNTCTCATAGTTGTGCTTTAACTGCAGCGAAATGATTCTAGTTGTCTTGTTATTTTTAATTCAGTTATTATGATTTTTTCTATAAGGCACCTTTAAAAAATGTTTCAGAAATTTCATATATTTACAACTATAAGTTAATTTCTTTTTTGAATAGTCAAATAAGGGAGAAACTGAATTTTCCAATTTTATTCGAAAATTGTACTGTCGAGAAATATTACAAAATAAGATAATAATCAACCATTTACCAAGACCAGAAATATTATCAATAATAAAATTAGTTAGCTTTTAATTTGTGTGTTTTTTTAAAGGAAATCTAAAATAGTAAAGTTTATAAAATTTACTTTGTTGTCTATTTTGACCCTTCCTATATTTGTTTTCTCGTTGCCTATACTTTTCCTTACACGGTTGTTGTAATTTTGCTATCACTGACTTCCAGTTATTGTAAAATAATTTTGTAAGCACATGAGATAGCAAATAGCAATGAAGTAATATGCTTCACTGTACCTTTTCTGATTAAAAGAATAGTCTTTAAACCATATATCACACTCTTTCGTTACGAGTGTGTTCAACCAGTTCAAAGCTAACTCAACATAAAAAAAAACTTTGTTATTATATTCTTTCTAAACATCGTGTTTTCTTCCCCGCCAAAACTTAAAAATTTACATTACCTGGGACTTTAAGACGGTGGACTTAAGTTCTTTGAAATATACTCGCAAATGNGGGGGGGGGGTTATTTCGGACATACACCAGTGCAGAGCTATGTCGCCAAGGAAAAAAACAGAGGATGACGTTAAAAAAAAACACAAGAACAAGCCACGATCGGCTCTTATTAAAATATATTTAAAACAAAGAAAGATAATTCCATAATGATATTTTACATATTTGCTAATTCTTACACATACTTACATTGAAAAAAAAAAGATTAATATTAGTATTTACAAATGTTTACCCAACAATTAATTCAACGTTAAGACATGAAACTTTTTTCATTANAAAAGATTAATATTAGTATTTACAAATGTTTACCCAACAATTAATTCAACGTTAAGACATGAAACTTTTTTCATTACGTCGTTACCAACTTTATCGGACACACGCCAGTCAACGTGCTCAATAAAATATATGCAGGTAAGGGCAGTGACATCTTTCAAAAATGATTTCAAAAGTTCTTAATTAACCCTGAACAACCTTTAGATGTCTTGTGTTTCCTTCATTATGCAATTTCTTTCTCTTTTTAATAAAGATATTCATAGTCTTTTTCTTTTTAATTCTGTGTTCTGTTAACTAAATACATATTTCGACAAAAGTTAGTCTTGGCTTGTTCTCTTATTATTTACTTTAATTTAATCCTCAGTTTTTTCCTTGACGACGAAGCTTCTGCAATCGCATATGTAATTTTGTATTTTATTGCAATTAATTTTTCATTTAATCACAATTGATCAAGCATAAATAAAATGTCCGTGTCACAATATCAGCAACAAGAGATATTGCTGTTACACAGATTCTCACTCACATGTCGATAAAATAAAAATGAATAAATTTCCATGCACGCCGTTAAAAATTACAATATTAAAAAAAACTGTAAAATCCTAAAACTACTAGTATTATTAGCTGCCAATATTACTTAAAGCGCTCTAGCCAGCATTTGCTTTAAAGTCTATGCACTTACAAGCAGAGTGTTTCTTTCGGAGATTGTTTTTACGTGTCTACTTGACCGCGAACCTGCGCCGGCGTAGTGTAGATAGCTTCAAAAATAGTTCCAATGTTATATAACCTTGTTTAAGGAATATACGTCACAAAGTATAAAGAGACCGCACATAAGATCACCGAGTGGAACTCGTACAGAGTGTGTGAAGTGAAGATATTTGGGCATTTCATAACATCAAAGTCTTGGGAGCCGATGAGGGTGATTGGGGTGAGTATGGAGCAGCGCAGGAATGAAAGAGCAGGGGAAACGGGAGATCACCGAGAAAACCCGCTGACCAGCGGCAACGTCCGGCGCTATTCCCACATGCGAAAGCCCGGGAGTGACCCGGCCGGGTATTGAACCCGGTTCGCCTTGGTGGGAGGCGAGCAGACTAACCGCTCAGCCACCGCGGCCCCTGACTCGTATAGAGCTCCACTTTGTACCGAAATATCTACTCTTGCGAATGTATGTGTACCGTGTGCTTGTACCTAATGATGTAGCTTTCACAATCTCAATTAAAAAATATGAACGTGTAAAAATTACTGATACATGAATTTTGAGAAAATGTTTTCACTGCAACCCATGGCACCTGAAATATATCATTCGAAAGTCTCGTCACACTACGCTCAAAGGTTTTCAATATTTTCTGGATCAATAATTTCAACTCCATAAACAATAGTGAAAATAGGTTCGGCTATTATTATTGTTTTATGTTTCCTCCAATTTTTCAGTATCATTAATACCAATTAGTTATTGCGGAAAACNAAAAGATTAATATTAGTATTTACAAATGTTTACCCAACAATTAATTCAACGTTAAGACATGAAACTTTTTTCATTGCGTGGTTACCAACTTTATCGTACACACGCCAGTCAACGTGCTCAATAAAATATATGCAGGTAAGGGCAGTGACATCTTTCAAAAATGATTTCAAAAGTTCATAATTAACCCTGAACAACCTTTAGATGTTTTGCGTTTCCTTCATCATGCAATTTCTTTCTTTTTGAATAAAGATATTCATAGTATTTTTCCTTTTTATTTCTGTGTTCTGTTAACTAAATACATATTTCGACAAAAGTTAGTCTTGGCTTGTTCTCGTATTATTTATTTTAATTTAATCTTCAGTCTTTTCCTTGACGAAGAAGCTTCTGCAATAGCATATGTAATTTTGTATTTTATTGCAATTAATTTTTCATTTAATCACAATTGATCAAGCATAAATAAAATGTCCGTGTCACAATATTAGCAACAAGAGATATTGCTGTTACACAGATTCTCACTCACATGTCGATAAAATAAAAATGAATAAATTTCCATGCACGCCGTTAAAAATTACAATATTAAAAAAACTGTAAAATCCTAGAACTATTGGTATTATTAGCTGCCAATATTACTTAAAGCGCTCTAGCCAGCATTTGCTTTAAAGTTTATGCACTTACAAGCAGAGTGTTTCTTTCGGAGATTGTTTTTAAGTGTTTACTTGTCCGCGAACCTGCGCCGGCGTAGTGTAGATAGCTTCAAAAATAGTTCCAATGTTATATAACCTTGTTTAAGGAATATACGTCGCACTTAAGACCAGAGAGTGGTACTCGTACAGAGGGTGTGAAGTGAAGAAATTTGGGCAGCTCTTAACAGCGAGGTCTTGAGAGCCGATGAGGGTGATTGGAGTAAGTATGGAGCAGCGTAGGAATGAAAGGGCAAGGGAAGCGGGAGATCACCGACAACGTCCGGCACTATTCAAACATGCGAAAATCCGGGAGTGACCCGGCCGGGGATTGAACCCGGTTCGCCTTGGTGGGAGGCGAGCAGACTAACCGCTCAGCCACCGCGGCCCCTGACTCGTATAGAGCTCCACTTTGTACCGAAATATCTACTCTTGCGAATGTATGTGTACCGTGTGCTTGTACCTAATGATGTAGCTTTCACCATCTCAACTTAAAAATATGAACGTGTAAAAATTACTGATACATGAATTTTGAGAAATGTTTTCACTGCAACCCATGGCACCTGAAATACATCATTCGAAAGTCTTGTCCCGCTACGCTCAAAAGTTTTCGATATTTTCTGGATCAATAATTTAAACTCCATAAACAGTAGTGAAAATAGGTTCGGCTATTATTATTGTTTTATGTTTCCTCCAATTTTTCAGTATCATTAATACCAATTAGTTATTGCGGAAAACAGCACCCCATGGCACATTTATTCTGTACAAAATAGATCATAATTAAATAATAACGACTTAGCATTCACTGTACGCTTGAAACAAAACTGCATACATGATATGCAAATATATGAGTATATACATATATGAATACACGCGTACCTACACGACTTATATTCTAAAGTGATTCCTTAATTCCTAGGGGAGGCGTACGCCTTTGAATTTACAACTGAAACTTGACGTTACTGCAAATATCATAGAAATTATTTAACCTATACAATGATTAGTATGTATCTAGAAAAAAAATGTAGCTATTGCAAAATATGTCGTTGTTATAATGTTATTTCATAGAAAGAACTGTTGTAGCCACATCAATGTGGAATATACTTCATGATGCGGGAGGGAGTATAAATGCTTTTAAGGTCGGATTATGAATCAGCATGTCAACATAAACGATAAATTTTGCCTGAGAAATGACCCAGAATTTTTTTTTTATTATTATTAAACGGACACAGAAAAATTAATTTAACATAAAGGCATTTTCAGAAAATCAAATGTAAGAATACGAAAGTGGCATGCTGCATTTAAGCAGGCATCTCGACGGAGGATTTTAATGGAACGTAATAATGACTTCGAACATTACCAAACCCAGGAAGCATAAAACACGATTTCACTAGAAACACGCTCTTATAACCTACGCCGACAGTGTGTTGCGTCAACAACTCGTAAATTGCGACTGAACTAACAGAAAAGCCTTAGCGAGAGAGCGTCACCGAGTTAATTAGACGAAATTACAGAGTAGTTCTGTGGGCGACTGTAACTCATTACGTGATTACCCTTGTTGCATGGAGCTGCTAATATCTTGTGTACTTTGTTGGACATAAAACGCTAGTCGCGCGGAAAATTACTCAGATTCCGGCACTTGCAATCGAGGTTTGTAAACATACGTGTACACAAAGACGTGACTGAAGTTTCAAGCAAATATTCCGAGCGACGAGGTGAAGTCAAATGACGCTACGGTCTTCAGTGTTCACGAGTCCTGACGTAATTACTGATACGGGCTAGCTGTTTGCGACAAACGTGAAAAGATAACATTTCCGCAATTAATTTTCTTAAATTACGAAAACTTAAAAAAACTAATTTAATAAAATTAATCAAATTAATTGATGACGATAACGTATGTTTATAAGTTTATTATAAATTACAAATGGGCAACCATTAAATTCATTCAAAGTACAAACCTAAAACCCGTTAAAAAGTTATTAAATATCTAGAAATGAGCGTTATAATTTCTTCATATCCCACATGACCGATATAATTTACTGAGTATCGAGACATAATTACGCTACAAGCTATTTTCATACGCCGTGGCTATTAGCCTGACAGTTTTCCTGATATCTCTTAAGCATCACTAAGAATGTTTAATGCATCGGGGTTGTCGAATGCTACTGTTTAGGACAATAATTAGATGCTCTAATGTGGTCACGGATTTCAGTTCTCCTTATTTTGCCTTTATATTTATTTTAACTGTCACGCCATTTCAAGAAGACAGCTGACAAGAAAACCAACTGCGAATCGGAAGATCTGTATTTAGCTACAGTATTACGTAAATCACCGGTTGGTTCGGAACGATGACGATTTCATGCACAAAGCTGTGCGAATGTGACCAAAAATGATGTGAATTTGACATTTGAAGTTTCACATTTCCTGCGACACATGCCACTCACGCATAAGGGACAGGCGCAGCTAGGGCGTCTTCTAACCATCAAGTTCCGGGTATTGTAAGTTTATGGTCATTTTTAGATAGTAAGACTACCCCCCCCCCCCTTTTTCTCTCTTTCTCAAGGTTACCTTCGGTCATAAAGGGAGGAGCATGATTAAACCAAATTAAAAAATATCGTTCAGTAAATGAATCTCCTGCCCTACACATAGTCTGTTTCAAATATGCTACGCAGACAATATTGCAAGCTGTATTTCACTTCGTGTGGAGAAATATCCCGTCGCTAAACTGCGGGGATGACCTTACACCGTTATGATGTGAGAGAACTAGAAAATTATCAACGGAACTGAAAGGTTTTGCCAAGTCCGGTCTCAAATAGATTATTATTTCTATGTCGGGATATTAATATTTAGCAAAATTTTGAGTGTGTGACAGGTTAGGTTATAAACATTGATAGGAAATGATAAAGTGATGCTTAGAAGTCCAACTTGGTCGGTGAACCGCAATGGCCGAGCTGTTATTAGACTGCTCGCCTCACATCAAGGCGAACCGGGTTTAATCCCCGGCCGGGTCACTTCCGGATTCTCGCAAGCTGGAATCATGCCGGGACGATGCCGCTGGTCTGCAGATTTTCTCGAGGATCTCCCGTTTCCCCCGCCCTTGCACACTGGCGCTGCTCCATTCTCGCCTCATTTAACCTGTAACCGGTAGTGTGGTATTCGCAGTTGTGACATTTTGCGGTCTGGTTTTTTTCCGCGAGACTGGCAGTCAGCCGTGATACTGTAGTGGCGTTTGCGGTCGCATTCCTACATGTCTTTGTATGGATATAGTGAGAGAGAGTGAGAGAGAGTATTGACAACGCGAGAAGCTCCAACAGCTTTCCTTCACACTTAAAAAATGGCTTCGTGCTAGCAATACGCTGTGAAGCAACACACTCGCGTCTTTAGAAGTTGCTTTTTAACGTTGATTATTTTTTTGGAATTTAAAACATTACTTAGTTCCTATGCTGACTCAAGTCAATTTTTGTACCCCGTCAATGTTTTCTTTCACTCTCCTTCCCAATTTATGTACACATGCCAAAATTCGCAGGCATTTGTACACGTCACCAGTAATATACGCTCATAAAATTTAAAAGTTATTTTTACTTTGGCATCCATCTTGACGTAGGGTTATACATTTTCCCGTTTTTTAATGGGTAATCGTCCTGTTTGGATCTTACACTGCATGAACTATTTTTCATTGAAGCAATGAGTTAGAAATTTGTTCAGTCGCTTGATTCTATCTCTCCACAGCAGGGCTGTCATCACCACGCGTTTGAGGGATTCACAGAACACAAATGAAATAGTCGAATAATAGATCAAGTTTATCTGAGAACTGAGCATTCGCAATGATGATAAGCCGTCCATTTTCCAACATACAAAGGTGGAGTCAGAGACAAAGCACCGTACTTTGTGAATATTAGTTCAATATCGTTGTCTTCTTTTCTGTACCTACTCGCACGCGAGGGCTAGCTCTGGAGAATTCTTCCACAAACCCAAAAACTCTGAGTGAAATACAAATTGTGGTTCGGCATTTGCATAGAAGGAAGCAGTTGCTCTGAAGCACTGACGGCAGCGACTTCAAAATAAACCTTTATCACATTCGGTGACAAGATAGAAAACCGTTACCTCAGCTGAGAAAAAGAGGCATACATAAGTAGAGTACATGACTAATGGGAGCAAATCTGGACGTAGGAGAGGTGAGGTTGTGGTGGGACAGGTGAGGTTGTGGTGGGACAGGTGAGGTTGTGGTGGGACAGGTGAGGTTGTGATGTGACAGGCGAGGTTGTGATGTGACAGGTGAGGTTGTGGTGGGACAGGTGAGGTTGTGGTGGGACAGGCTGGTTTCAGGTGAACCTGGACTGGCGTGAAGTTGGTAACTCTTGGCCAGAGGTTTGTGATGTCATGTGCAATCATCAGGTAGGTATTTAAAGCTTGGCGCTGTCAATCTAAAGTAAATTGCTTCCAGGAACATTCCCATCTGCCAAGTACAGTAGCTAGTGACATATCATGCAGTAATAGCTAACTGCAAGTGATTAACTTTGGTCTCCACATTCGAGTTCGTTGTGTAGAGTTGTTTGAATTGCTAAGCACATGCGTGAAACGTCCCATATACAAATACGGTTTTGCTGTTCTCGGTCAAACTTTGCGTAACCTCTCCATAAAACACTAGTATTTTCCTTTCAACAAATAAGAGTGTAGTCACTGGGAAGCCGCTTCTATCTGAGACAATTTTCGTCCGATAATTGTTCTTGCAGTATTTCTTGTTTGTTCTCGCACGGCCGTTTTCAACTGTCATTCTTATTTCGAGCTGAGGGCTTTGATGCAGATTATATTTTATAAATATTTACAAGATAATTTATTTTCCCTAATATCTTCAATATTATACTCTATATAAGCTATGAAAATAAACAAATATTAAAATAATAAACCAAAATGAAATAAAAACAAAAAGTAAATTAAAAGATCTGTTCTAAATTTTCTGGTTTAAAAGTGAAATATTACTAAAAAAATTAATATAAACCCTGACTACCTAATATTTATAATCAACCAAAATCACTAGATTGGTTGATTTTTAGACCAAATAATAAAAGGATAAAGAGGAAATTTAATAGTAACATAAGGCATAAATCACATATTACCGCACATTCTGCATCAAATGCTTCTTTCAAGCTTCGGCCGCTGGCACTACGCAATGTGCGATCAAGATCAATTTGAAGCAAGAAGTTTATGATCACTTAATATCTAGGTAGTTGATCAGGATTAGGCTCTCTTCAGTACTAAAGATGCGTAGGTATTTACTTGCGGCTAGCCTCATCCATCACTAATCAGTGGACCACTATCGTAGCCTATAATAGAGGCATTATATTATATCTAAAATATAATATTTAATCTAGCATCATGTCTCTGAAACAATTAAGGAGCCTACCTACCTGGAGCTTCTATCTGCGCATCAGGCAGAGATAAGAGCGACACTGTTACATGCATCAAGTGCGCCATCGCCCCTACGAGTAAGGCTCTATCTAAACTGGCGTGCAGTGTTGTCTGGTTGCTTGTAACTATGAGACTTTCAGACTATCTTAATGGTTATTTGTGGAAAGTATGCAGTAAAGTCCAATAAACGCCCCTACCGTAGTTTCGCTCTTGTCCAGGTAGTATTTTTTAAGATACGGCAGTCTTGAAAATACGTTTTTAAAGACGTTGGAGGACTCCAAAACAATATCTATAGCACGCGCGATATCTCGAAAGTACAACTAAGTCCTCGTCTTGGAGTACTTTTTTATTTCTGTAGGTAAACGCAATAGGAGCACGTTTATTAGTTTCGTCAAAATACTTTTTTACATTAAACATGCCCCAACGCAGTTCAAGGAGCAGATAGGCGGATCTCTTAATTGCTGGACAAGCGTGGCATGTCAGCAACACATTTTAATAGTATTTCTATAGTAGGCATGTTCCGACCCGTTACAATGGTTCATAGACCGTGTCCGAAACGGCATATTTTGTTTACAAAATAATCACGTGACCCGATTTTGTGTACAAATATGTTGACGAATTTGGTAATTTGGTATTTCGTATTTTGTATCTAGCGGATGTTAGCAAAAATATAAAATGAAAAAAATCATCGCCATTTTGGTTTTGACGTTCAAACGCGAATGCGTAAATAAAACATTTTTGAAACAAACAACTGTTAAAAAAAATACACCAGGCACGTTTTAAAAAGCAAGCAAGTGTTGTGCTTAGTTTGTGTATTTCGCAACAAATAATTCTTTTACGTCGTTATTGCATAATTTATTTTCTTATTTATTAACATATCCGCAGCATTCCACTAGTGATTGTAGAAACATTACGTCCATTTTAAGCATTAAATTGAGATAAAAAAAATGTTCACTGTTAATTTAAAAATGTGTTGCCACGAGTGCTAAACAAGTGACTCGACGACAACTTCCGAAATGAAACTTTACGAAATGACAAATTACAAAATAACGAATTTGGCATTTCGGACACGGCAATAGAGAAAGTAAAGAAAGAAGGGTTGGGATTAGTTATCTATCGTGTTATCCGAACCACAAACCTACCGATTCATGCCAGTATACAGTATGAATTATAGATGGCAATGGACACAGTTCAATCAAACCATCATAATAACATGAACTCACCATTGCCATTAAACTTCAAAGATAAAAGTATGAATCGTGTCAGCTCTAACTCCGAACACACGAGTTAGTGTTTGACTGACGCACTGGCTTAACAGGGTGTGATAAGTAAATCAACTCCAAATATGTCAGCTGAAATACGCAGGTTTTTGGGAGACAATGCAGTAAAACTAAGAAAGGGCATTCCCAGATAATGTTTTTGCCAGCTTTGTGATCAACTGTTTTGCCATATTGGGTGCATTTATTTTTTCATAACATCTTGCGCTTCAATGACATATTACAGTTTACGGTATCATAAAGAGATCGGAAAGAAACACATCACCCTGGCAAAATATTTTCTCAGAGAGTTAGTAAAAACAATTACGAATAATTGTTCTTTTTTCGTTTTTCTCTATTTGATTTCGCAATATTGTAAAATGCGATTATTCTCTGTAGAGATTATTTATGTCCCACACACTTTTAAACGTTTTCCTCCGCTTAAGAGGGTGGACGGTATCAATCTTGACTATTGTCTATTCGTGGTATTTTCACACTTTTTTAATCAAACTACGTTTTTGGTTCTTTTCCCAAATATGTAGTGAAGGTATCACAAGCGTTTTGTACTTATGATAACATGAAAGTAACTTAATTTTGGTTAAAATGAACTTTTACTTAAAGCTTATCTAAATTGTGATATATCATTTATAACTAAAACGAACAAAAACAGAGAAAATAGGTGTGTTGGTAATTCCAAGTAATAAATAGTTCTCAAGTAAAATGTTATTTAACTTAGTGCCTGCTAATGCTGTGCGCTGTCCTTCTGATGTAATTTTTTAGACTTGCTTAAGCTTTGTTTGGATAAGGCGGAGGAATAGCATGAAAGTAGAACTTTCACAGGGCGTATGAATAGTTGAAAGGAACCGTGAATGTACTATATCAATTATCCGCCATATATTCCAGTTTCGGTTCACTTTAGCGTAAGACTCCAGTAGACTAGTCCATAAAATGTGCTTGATAAATGTATGAAACTAAATTTTTGTTATCTATAATTTTACATGCAGTTTAATCATTTGTTTTATTTTATTATACTTATTATATGCAATAAGTTCAGGCAATCAACAAGTAATAAATCAGAAATACCACTTAACTTAGAACTGATAACACCGACGAGGGTTCCATATCTCCTCTTGAAGGGTTCAGAGGTTATTAAAAGTCAGCATCTCACAAGTCGTACAAAGTAATATCGCAAAAGTAACGTTTGAAGTTAAGAATTTGCTACAATAAAAATATCATACCCAGGAGAAAAAAACATATCTCAGTAACCCCGACGATGTAAAAAATAAAGACAATCGCTGCCTTAAGACTTGATGCTTTCTGATAAAAGGCTTAAATTTGCGTTTTGCAGCATTTCTGTACGTCAACAAAACATAAGATAATCCTTTTGGGAGGTCTCGACCCAGCCACGAAACTTTCAAACCACGGAGGATTTGCTGTCTTATTTACGGCGGGAAAGCTTAAGAAAGTAAGCAAACAAGACAAGTTACTGGTTATTGGCCTCGTGGGTTATTAACTTGGCTTTGAATTATTAACATTTGGCCTTGGTCTCCTGCTACCCCGAAACTGTTGGCAAAGAAGCCAAGGAATCGCGATGCTAATATGCACGAAGCTTAATATAAAGCATGGGAAAGATGAGACGCTAATTACCGTCTCTGAAACAACATTTTACCCTTAATATAATACATTTGAACATTGTCCGTCCAGTTTCAGTGAAACGCGCTTATTAGGTCATTTTTATACACATCTTCGTAAAAGTGACTAACATAAATATATAGATAGACAGTGCTTCACGGGAAGCTCTCATTTAAACTCTCATCTGCGCCCATCCACATTTAATTGTAATTATATTATTATTTTAAAAAATCCCTTAACGTTGAAATCTCCGAGTTCACATGACCCGCACGGAACCGTCGCAGGGTGTTATGGACTTAAATAATTAAGAAGTAACCGTCATAATTAATTAACCCAATTCACCCCACGCATACGTGCAACTAACTTTGATGAGATGCTCAAAGGCGTAGAAAATACGACTTCGTGTTTTTAAAAAAAATGTCTCAGTGGAATGAACTGTCGCCAGATTTGGCGGATTTTGGTCGAGTAGTTATTGAGATACGGTTCAGGCCTACAAACTTTTTTTGGTGACACTGGTTTCGTAAACAGCTGACGATTGAAGCTATTGAATTTAATGCACACAGAAGGTACTTCACATGAAATTTTATTTTAATCAGCTTTATGGTACCAAGGCATATCATATAGGACTAAAATTTTGAAAATATAAAAAATTAAGGTGGCCTTCGGTGAGCCTATTTGCATTGAAAATGCGTGGGACTCGGCTGACCAGTTACTAATAAATTATAATTATGTAAAAATTTTCAGAAAACATTATTTATCAATACTGCCATAAAGTATGTTATAAAGGAGGGTTTTGGAACTCACAATAACAACTGCCAGCATGCCAGTGGGTTTAAAAATTGTGTAGTTGTTTCAGAGATATAATATGCATTACAAATTATAACGAAGTACATATAGCTATTTTGGAAATAAGTAGTTCATCCATCTAAAATTAGTTAATTGAAAGTGTTTGTATTAATGATATTTGTATTTCAAGTTTACTGAAATTATTTTCCATATTTACTGAAATATGATACAACAAAATTTATTTTCTCGGTGGCGCTAGCTTATAAAATGGAGGACAAAAGAAGCAACGAATAAAAAATTTAGTTCTCACCTGCCTGCATTCCAAGATTTATTGAAACATGTTTAATGTTTCGAGAGATGTTTAATGCTTCGAGAGATGTTTAATATTAACCCAGATTATTTATAAAGGAGCCTTTCTTTAGAAAAAACATAAGTGCCTGAGCTACTACAATCATGTAGGTTCAAGCGTCCCACCAAAGTAATATTTGTGTTTCAAACTTGTGGCAACCTGTTTAGTTCCCGCTATATTATATAAAAAAAACTTTATTTTCTGAACGGTGCTGTATTACAAAATGAAAGTAATTTATTGTATTAATGCTTGCAATACGTGTAGGTAGCATGCAAAGTTTGGTTGAAAAAGTACCAGATGTTAGGTAAACGTGGTGTGCTAATAAAAAAAAATGCGTCCGATATGCGAAAATGATTTAATTTTAGGTGTTCTACCATAACTATAAACGTGTGCCGGATTTAGCGGAGATCGGTTATAGTAATTCCGGTATAAGTCTACGGAGCGTTACCTTTTAAATTGCAGACAAATAAGGACATCAGTTTCGAATGTGGACTGTGAAAATCATTTTTGGTTCAAATCCTTTGAAGGATTCCATGGATAAGATATTGCACAAAATTTTTTTTAATAGCTGCCAAACGAAGTTAAGCATATGGCGTGGTTGATATATGTATACAAATGTCGGATGCCGATACGAAGTGCCACAAGTGTTACGAGTTCGGAGAAATCCGTTGCGCATGGGTTCAAAAGATTTTATGGGAACAGAGACATGTAACAGATACACAGATACGCCGCAGGTACACTGGCAGGAATGTGATCTCGTAAGCCTACCTTTCCTTTGTAAAGCAAGCTGCCATCAAGCATGTAATTACATGCTACGACCTGGAACACCTTATACCAAATCACTGATAATTTTACAATAAAATTTCGGATAAAGTATAGAAAATTTTCAAACGTTTATTTCAAATATGTTGATCGCACGAATAAATTATTTTTAAAAGGTTTCAGAATTATATTTGAGTCATGATGATCCATTCGCGTAAAAACTACAGCTTGACGTTAGATAAAAATAAACTAGGAAATTACTGACAAACAGATACACAGATACGTGTGCGTGCGAGAACTTGGTTGTCTTCGAATGTTAGGTGATTATTTTCCGCAGTAATAATTTAAACATTCATAAAAAAAAGCATTTAAATCTAACGCTATCTATTTATTTGCTTTCGAAATAAACAACGAACGAAACTTGCTTAACGTAGGCCTGAATACAAACTCACACATCATGTTTCAGTCAATTGAATGCGCCGCGCATTTCTTTCACGTAGGTTCTTCTGGCCATGCACTGTGTCCAGCAAAGTTCAAGGCGAAAAGAGTCTTAAAAGCACTTTTTTTTCTCGAATTTAGAACAAATAGAGAATCTTTTATGGGAATGGTGTCGACTTATAGAAAAACAAAGAAGAAATATGTCCTCATCTAGAAAGTACAGAACGATATTACAACGTTTCATGCAGCTGATACTTGCTTGGACAATACTCCGCCAATACAAAGCTTTATTCGCTTTTACAGGGCGATAAAAATCATATGTATAGCAACGACACCAATCATATGCTCTTAAATATTTTATGTTTGCACCTAAGCCTATTTTTCTTTAGAAAGGGCTGAAAAATTTTCAAACTATAATTATTTTTATCAAATACAGACCTCTAAGCCAAGCCAATCTGAGATGTCGCTCGGTGATCTTTAACCCGTTTTCTGAGAACTAAAATGTGAATGAAGCGCTTTATTTACGCGTGTCTGCTTTGTGTCTGTGTGAGAGACTCGAAAGCGCAACTCAGATTTAGCTAAACAGACTTTAATGTATTTAGTTGTGTAATCGTTGAAACAAGAATTTTTCTGTAGACATTAAATATTTCAGAGTCTAGTAATGATTGGTGTAGTTGCCATAAAGATGATTGTCATCAGTATAAAAAGCGAAGAAATCTTAGTATTTACTCAGCATTGTCCATGCAAGCCTCAGTTGCATGAAACTGGGTAGTAGTGTTTTATATTTTCTAGACGAGGACAACAATCTTATTTATTTTTTTCCAAATCGACATCACTCCCATCAAAGAATCCCCAGTCGTTCTAATACTTGAAAGAAAAAAAGTCGTTTCTAGACACTTTTTGTCTCGAATTTTGCTGGACACAGTGCACTATTTACAACTTACCATTGTCTCAGGAGGGGAAATTTTCTTTGAAACGATCAACACTATGTTGCAAAATATGTGCGAAAATTAAACATTTCACATTACTATGATTTTCAGCCATATCCGTTTAATGACTTTCTCGGTAACAGGAACCACAGTCACATTTGCCAAAAGTGATAATCGCAATTGAAGTGAATACATACCTCATGATTAAACCAAACCGATAAGGTTTGATGTTCCAGATTTTTTACAGACACTAGTTTCTGACTCCAAACTACGCTGTTTGGAATACTCGCCCAATTTTCAATTGGTAAACTGTATTGGCCCAGTGTTATTGTACATTTTTCAAGTTCCAGTTTAAAATTTCAGTCTAAATAAACTATTGGTTCCAGGTATTATGTAATTACTTAAATGCTAAATGTGTAAAACGTGCTGCCAATATGGACATACAAATGTGCAAAGAACAAAAGGTTTTTACGGCAACACTTCAGTAATGACCTTAATGCGGTAAGAACTACTTCAGTATTTATATATGCAGTAACTGGTTTTAATAACTTGTTTTATTTGTACCTTAGACTGCATGATCGAGAATTACCTCACTATGCTTCTATCATATGTTACCCACGAAAGAACTACCATTATAGTGCATCTTCGAAGAAAAATACATATTTTGAATGTAGTGTACTTGTATGTGCATACACATAAACACATAAAAACACGGGATGGTGTGTGTGTGGTAACATACGTTTATTTAAGTGCACAAGGTGCATCTAATTTTTATTCGGACAATGCAACTAAACGTAAGATGCGGTACTACCTTATATTTCAAATATCATGTTTCGAAATATTGTAGGTGAATTTGAGGAACATTAACAAAAACATACTACAAAGAATTTAAAGCAAAACTATACATTCCCGTTTGTTTGTAAACCAGTCACCTCGGTCATCAATTAATAAAAACCACTGGAGGTTAGGCAATACCTTTTCATTATAATCTTGTACCATTGCCTATTTACAGGCGTTAGTTTGACGTTATTTATGTGTGTTTTCGTACTTGCCCTCCTAGAGGCAGATAACTAATGTATGCTTTGGCCATGTTNAGTTTGACGTTATTTATGTGTGTTTTCGTACTTGCCCTCCTAGAGGCAGATAACTAATGTATGCTTTGGCCATGTTTTCAGGCAGATAGCTATTATTGATTAAAATCGTTTGACTGGATCTTTAAACCGAATCTGAAATTCTGTAGCACTTCGTGTGAAGTATCCTATATATAAGTAATACAAAAATATACGTGATCTATTGTAAATTTTAACGTGTTGTATTTTCTACGTTGGAAGTAATATAAATTAGTTTTAAGAACACGCGGCTTTTACCTTCATTTTTACAACCTTAACTTCTACAATTTTAAAAGAGAACAGCGATTTATTAGCTCTATATAGAGGTGCTCCAAATTTTAAATTAATTAATGGGTAATTTCAGGAAACATTATTTAAAGTCTCGTGTAATTTTTTACCATAATTTATAGGGTTGAATCTAGACGCAGCCGGCATAAACCATGACTATTTCTTTACTGTAACTTCAATTTTAAATTACCAAACTTCTCTTCTCTCCCCAACTCGCAATAAATCACTCGCGACGTAGTTCTTCAGTTTATCGCGAAATTTATGTTCTACGACGACAACCTTACATGAAATACATTTTTTTTTAAACAATGACTTTGAAATTTTTCCATGTGCTCTTTTTGTATCCGGCGCAGGAAACACGATAGAAGGGAGACGAAATAATCTAATTCAAAGTAGCTTCGTACTACCACGAAGTGGAAGACTGTTTTAACAATCGGCAAGAACTTTCACACAAACTTTTAAATTATTGTTGCCAGTGTAGATTATTAACTGTTTTTTCTGTGTAATCGTTTTTATCGTCCTTAAATGGTTAATTAATAATATTGGTTTAGTACTGCACTATAACATTATTAACATGATACATTTAGCGGTTAAAATAATATGATGAAATCACTAAGCACATTTATAGTAACAAAATAGACTATTTTCACGATATAAGTAAGAAATTCACATTNAATATGATGAAATCACTAAGCACATTTATAGTAACAAAATAGACTATTTTCACGATATAAGTAAGAAATTCACATTAAAATAAATGTCTGAGTTGTTAAGACAAATTCGAATTCGATAAAAGGATAAATGCAAAATGCAACAAAATAAAAATCGCATGAAATATAAAAAAAATATATATTTAATATTATAATTTATATTTTATGCCACCCAAAATAACTATGTTATTTCGTACTATATTGCCGCATATGTCGCAACCTTGTGTATTTGGATTAATGTCAATAGCATATTTCGAGAGACGCGTTTGAATACCGTGTTTGGTGCACTTCCGGTTGCATCATGACATTTGAACAATACAGATAAGGAAATATGTTTGTCTTGCATTGCTCCACTGAGAGATTGTAAGATTATAGTAATATCATTAAAATACTCGCTTCATTATACAAGTGGTTCGAATTTCTTCTTGTTCTCACAGTTACCTGTGGTCTTACTTTTTCCATATACCAAAAAAATAAGTTAATTGATTAATGTCACAGTCTTATGCAGAAATTAATTAGGCTTGCATGACATTCACTACTAAGTTTGTATTTGTTCTTTGTATCAAGAGACTATAATAAATACACCGTGTTTCAAAAGTAGCTTTACTACTTCATAGAGAGATGATGGTGAACTTGAAGCAGAAAACATAAAATTCCAGATCCGAAATAATGCACTTTGAGTTTTATGTCCATCGGCATTTATGGTACAGTGCAACTTCCATTTTTTAGGCGGCAGGTATTCCAATTGTATGTTTTTCCTTGCCAAAGTTATTTGAATGCTGCAGCAATTCGTGTTCAGAGGTTGATTACAATTATATAGCAGTGGTATTAGCATCCAGGAACGGGATTGCCCTTCTGTCACTGCAGTATGACCAATCAACCGATCTGGGGAACGGTTGTTGAGGTACCGGCGAATTTATCTGAGGTAAAGAGGAGGTGCAACATCTTACTGGAAAGAAATGTGCACCGTCAGGTAATTTTCTTCAAGTGAAGGAACGAGGAAGTGTGTACAAATGTCCAGACACACGAATCCGGTAATGGACATCTGCATTGAAAAGAAGGAGTCTCATGCTTTACATTTTCTGAGCTCGCTACACGCTTTTTTGGACGGCTCACGATTATGTTCAGGAAGACATTCCGATTTCCATTTCCTCTAGTCCTGCCTTTATGACTTTTCTTCACGGAGTCCAAATATTCGTTATCATCACCCATCCTTCGCAACATTTCCGTACTGAATTCCTTATGAGACACCTAACATCGACTTAAATGGCTTGCATCATCAGTAATCTATACACTTTTAAATATACAGTCACANGCATCATCAGTAATCTATACACTTTTAAATATACAGTCACGTGTGTGATTTCTCAGTTTGCGGAAAGCGCGTCTCTTTGGCTTTTGCAGACTCTCAGCGAAGTGTTCTTAACGTGTTCCAAGATATCTTCAGAAACGCGTGGCTCATAGGATTTTTTCTTATAGCATACAGAACATCTAGTCTCAACAAACGTTCTGTAGCACAAGTTTTGTAGCTCTATTGTGTAGTTCCTTGCGATATTGGGTGCGAAATTTCCTTTAAACTTGAGCAGAAGGATTTGTTTCTTAAAAAAAAAAAACACCTTGTTCCACACTTTTGAAAGTAGCTATTTTAATCGCATTGACCGGGAGGGTTCGAAGTAGTTTTTTTCGGTACTATGTACAGTTTATGTTAATCAAACTTGGTGTGTTGGGCTAAAGTTGTGCATTAAGCATATTGAGCAAGTCATTAAAATAAACCTGTAAAACTACTTTTTAAGCACAGTGTGTACAGAAGTTTAAAACACTTGACTTTAGAAAATTTATTTTCGTTGTTAAAATTTTTGAAAATTATAAATGAATTTTTATTAGAGATGAAACGAATAGTAATTTTGCCGGATACCAGATACCGGATATTCGGCTGGGTCACAAGCCGGATGGCCGGATATCCGGCGGCCGAATATTCGGCAGGTCTGAGTGTNAATATGATGAAATCACTAAGCACATTTATAGTAACAAAATAGACTATTTTCACGATATAAGTAAGAAATTCACATAAAAATAAATGTCTGAGTTGTTAAGACAAATTCGAATTCGATAAAAGGATAAATGCAAAATGCAACAAAATAAAAATCGCATGAAATATAAAAAAAATATATATTTAATATTATAATTTATATTTTATGCCACCAAAAATAACTATGTTATTTCGTACTATATTGCCGCATATGTCGCAACCTTGTGTATTTGGATTAATGTCAATAGAATATTTCAAGAGACGCGTTTGAATACCGTGTTTGGTGCACTTCCGGTTGCATCATGACAATTGAACAATACAGAGAAGGAAACATGTTTGTCTTGCATTGCTCCACTGAGAGATTGTAAGATTACAGTAATATCATTAAAATTTTCGCTTTATTATACAAGTGGTTCGAATTTCTTCCTGTTCTCACAGTTACCTGTGGTCTTACTTTTTCCGTATACCAAAAAAATAAGTGAATTGATTAATGTCATAGTCTTATGCAGAAATGAATTAGGCTCGCATGACATTAACTACTAAGTTTGTATTTGTTCTTTGTATCAAGCGACTATAATAAATACACCGTGTTTCAAAAGTAGCTTTACTACTTCATGGCGAGATGATGATGAACTTTAAGCAGAAAACATAAAATTCCAGATCAGAAATAATGCACTTCAAGTTTTATGTCCATCGGCTTTTTATGGTTCAGTGCGACTTCCATTTTTTAGGCGGCAGGTATTCCAATTGTATGTTTTTCGTTGCCAAAGTTATGTGAATGCTGCAGCAATTCGTGTTCAGAGGTCGATTACAATTATATAGCAGTGGTATGTGCATCCAGGAACGGAATTGCCCTTCTGTCATTGCAGTATGACCAATCAACCGATCTGGGGAACGGTTATTGAGGTACCGGCGAATTTATCTGAGGTAAAGAGGAGGTGCACCATCTTACTGGAAAGAAATGTGCACCGTCAGGTAATTTTCTTCAAGTGAAGGAACGAGGAAGTGTGTACAAATGTCCAGACACACGAATCCGGTAATGGACATCTGCATTGAAAAGAAGGAGTCTCATGCTTTACATTTTCTGAGCTCGCTACACGCTTTTTTGGACGGCTCACGATTATGTTCAGGAAGACATTCCGATTTCCATTTCCCCTAGTCCTGCCTTTATGACTTTTCCTTACAGAGTCCAAATATTCGTTATCATCACCCATCCTTCGCAACATTTCCGTACTGAATTCCTTATGAGACACCTAACATCGACTTAAATGGCTTGCACCATCAGTAATCTATACACTTTTAAATATACAGTCACATGTGTGATTTCTCAGTTTGCGGAACGCGCGTCTCTTTGGCTTTTGCAGACTTTCAGCAAAATGTTCTTAACGTGTTCCAAGATATCTTCAGAAACGCGTGGCTCATCGGCTTTTTTTCTTATAGCACAGAGAAAATCTAGTCTCAACAAACGTCCCGTAGCGCAAGTAAATTGTAGCCCTATTGTATAGTTCCTTGCGATATTGGGTGCGAAATTTCCATTACACTTGAGCAGCAGGATTTGTTTCTTTAAAAAAAAGAACACTTTGTTGGGTGCGAAATTTCCTTTAAACTTGAGCAGCAGGATTTGTTTCTTAAAAAAAAAAAACACCTTGTTCAACACTTTTGAAAGTAGCTATTTTAATCGCATTGACCGGGAGCGCTCGAAGTAGTTTTTTCGGTACTATGTACAGTTTATGTTAATCAAACTTGGTGTGTTGGGCTAAAGTTGTGCATTAAGCGTATTGAGCAAATCATTAAAATAAACCTGTAAAACTACTTTTGAAGCACAGTGTGTAGAGAAGTTTGAAACCCATGACTTTGGCAAATTTATTTTCGTTGTTAAAATGTTTGAAAATTATAAATGGATTTTTATTACTACGCAATGGAAATTAAGAATATAATTTTTCAAAAGAATGTTAACCGTCAAGAAATATGTAAGGAAAGTTATTTTAATAAAATCCTGTTCTCTAATAATTTTAATTGCTCTAGAATAAATTTAGTATACACAATGAATAATCATATTTACGTGCTAGAGAGACTCCTACGCAATAGTTCAAGCTACGCAAGAAAATCTCTAAAATTTATTTAAAAAAAGTAAAAACAGAGGGTAAATTTTTAATTTTTAAAATTTAAATTACCTTTGTAACGTTGTTTAGTTTGCAATTAAACCTGTCTATGTAATTAAATTTTAACGTTAATGTTTTGCTACATTTTAGATAGCAGTAATTTGTGATAAAATCCTCACTAGCCAGAACTAAGTTTCTGTCGCTTAGGTCNCCGGCCGAAATAGAACAAAGGGCCGGATAGGCCGGATAACGGATAGTAACCGGATATCCGTTTCATCTCTAATTTTTATTACTACGCAATGGAAATTAAGAATATAATTTTTCAAAAGAATGTTAACCGTCAAGAAAAATGTAAGGAAAGTTATTTTAATAAAATCCTGTTCTCTAATAATTTTAATTGCTCTAGAATAAATTTTGTATACACAATGAATAATAACGTTTACTTGCTAGAGAGCTCCTACGCAATAGTTCAAGCTACGCAAGAAAATCTCTAAAATTTATTTTTAAAAAAGTAAAAACAGAGGGTAAATTTTTTATTTTTTAAAATTTAAATTACCTTTGTTAACGTTGTTTAGTTTGCAATTAAGCATGTATGTGTAATTAAATTTTAACGTTAATATTTTGCTACATTTTAGATAGCAGTAATTTGTGATAAAATCCTCACTAGCCAGAACTAAGTTTCTGTCGCTTAGGTCTCGTAAGTAGCGATGTTGTATCTGTCACACCACAGTTATAACAAGCAGAACCGTCCCGGCGACCTCTATTGGCAGGTAACGAGCGACGGAGAGATACAGTTCTATTTTTTGTCGAGGTCGTTGCCGACCACATGGACAGTGCTCAGTCGATCGAAGTTCAGTGACGCTGCAAAGTCGCTATCGCCCTGTCTCGGCATTAAAACGTCGATCAATCACACGTAGTCCATTTCTTTGTAGCTGCAGCCCTTCTAAGATAGATCTGTTATCATGTTCGGCATGTTTGATATTTGATCTTTTTATTGACGACTTCATTGCTGTTTATATTGATTGTGTAATACAACCGGTTACAAGTGCAACGTTAATAACTGGAGAAGCAATTTATATACGGCATTATTTTGAAGAGAGAGTACCTCAAATTCTCGGATAATAGATGCATTTTACACAATGTGACAGGTGATTTCATAGCGTGCATTTGAAACCTAATAAAGCGGGCACATTAGGTAAAATTGATGTTTTAAAAACCGTAAGTTATATTACAGTCATTAATCGCTTTCTTTCTCATGATATGAATACACGAGTGCCACAATTATCATGTTGTTGATTTAGCAATTTATAGTTTTTTTTAATATTTGTGCTTTTTAGAGCACGTTTATATTAAGAATGTACAAAACCATTAAATGCACAAGAAATATGTGTATATATTTTTCTTAACTCAAAGCAAGGGCATGCTTCTTTTATCTAGCTTTGAACTGACCAACTGAGTGTGACGATATCTCCACCGATGTACCTTTCTAAACACCATTTATTCCAATACATTTTTGATTATAGAACTTGCTTTCGATCATGTGATAATCTAATAATTTTGTATAATATTTAACAAAAGTTAGCTAATGTTAAAGCTCTGTTGCAATATCTATTTTTGAGCCTTGTCTAGGCGGGGGTGTTCACACGCTTAACTTACATCACCTGCCATTGTGAACACATGCAGCATATGTTTAATGTAAGTAACAATAAGATTGTCAGGAAAAAGGGCAAAGACATGCTGTGCACAGAGCAGGCAAAAATGGTAGTATCCACTAAGCAAAGAGCGGGTACAGTTGACAAGTTTGATAAATATATATTTACAACTATTACGTGGATTGGTAAAGATATCGGAAACACGTGATGATCTATATTAGGAACCGACAAAGTCATTGTTAAGTCGATGAATAATTACAGTTATTTAACCTTTGGGACAGGGAAACCGAGCCTAATATTTGGCAGACGGATATTGATATCTTCGCACCGAACTTACCGCGTTCATTTTGCTTGTCAACAGTCACCGACCAATGTTTAGCTTGCAGCTTTTGGGCTTAAGGTAAGTTGTCAATGGGTGCTTGGTTGTGTTTGTATCATTACAGAATTTAAAATGTAAATAATATAAAAATATATTGTAGGGAATATTTGCTTTTCAGCACACAAATCCTCTTTAAAATATTTGCNAAAATGTAAATAATATAAAAATATATTGTAGGGAATATTTGCTTTTCAGCACACAAATCCTCTTTAAAATATTTGCATTGTTTAATTATTTAAAATTAATTGTATTTCTGTTTTATTTTGCAGGAATTCACGATGTTTAAGTACAAGTGATTACAACAAACATTTGTTATGGTTTTCTATTAAATAAAACGCACTTGTCTTCAAGCACAGAATAAAAATGTACACTATTACTATACTCATAACAAAGAAAGATCGGTTTTGACTTAGTTTGCAAGGGTATATTTATGGGAATGTAACTGTTTCTTTATTATATGGTAAAATATTTCTGCATCAGTTTGATTTATTATTTATGTTAAACTGCATGCAGTGCGTTGTGTGATGCTAGCGGCGTCACAAATGTTCAACTAAAGAATTTTTCTTCCGAAATTATTGCCTAACAGTATTATTAATTGTGAAAAAAAAACTGAACTATTTCCCACAGTAGAAAGATTATGTAAGTGTGTAATACGTACTCTGTTTGATATGTTTTTATAAGTATTTCCATGGACCCGGGAACTTTATTTACGCGTCAATCACGTGAAACTGAGCAATTATTAGAAACGTAAATATGTTACTTATAAGCGAATTCTTACTCTTACGTTAACATTACGAACTGAAACTAAATGTAATAAACTGAGTGTCCACAAATATAAACAAAGCACTAATAATACAACGTTGATTCACAGAACTATTTTTCCTTTATAGCTACCAAATCTACTGGGAGCATGGCAGTTAGAATGTTGCCGTTACATTATGTTTATTTAAAGGTGGTGAAGGACGCGTGGCATTTGTTATAAAGTCATTTTTTCGAGGTCCCCTTGCTCTGAATTCGTTTGTCCTAAAATAGTTTGTCCTAAAGTCGTATGTCCTTAAGTTCACGTGCTTCGAAATTATTTGTCCTAAAATGTGCTTCCTCTAAAATAGTTTGCCCTAAATTCATTTGTCCTAAAATAAGTTTATTTTAAAATCGTTTGTCCTAAAATAGTTTGTCCTAAGGCCATTTATCCTAAATTTATATGTCCTAACATTTACTTCCAGTTTTAAAATGTTATTTGCCCTAAAATCGTTTGTCCTAATTTCGTTTGTCCTAAAATAGTTTGTCCTAAGGCCATTTATCCTAAATTTATATGTCCTAACATTTACTTCCAGTTTTAAAATGTTATTTGCCCTAAAATCGTTTGTCCTAATTTCGTTTGTCCTAAAGGCATTTATCCTAAAATGTGTTTTCCCTAAAATCGTTTGTCCTAAAATAGTTTATCCTAAAATACATTTACTTAAAAATCGTTTGTCCTAAAGCCGTTTGTCCTTAAAGCATTTGCTCTAAAAGATGTTTTCTTTAAAACAGTTTGCCCAAAAATAATTTGTCCTAAAATATGTTTGCTTTAAAG
This sequence comes from Clitarchus hookeri, assembly GCA_002778355.1. Classification (NCBI taxonomy): domain Eukaryota; kingdom Metazoa; phylum Arthropoda; class Insecta; order Phasmatodea; family Phasmatidae; genus Clitarchus; species Clitarchus hookeri. The sequence continues at coordinate 613,604 of NQII01000666.1, forward strand.
TCGTTTATTCTAAAAGCTTTTGTCCTAAAATAGTATTTTTTAAGCCTCTCGTTTGTATTCACTGTTAACCAGCGTCATTGAATATTTACGTATATAGAGAAGTCACCGAACACAGCTATAAATTGGCATGGTTTTCCTGGAGTTTAGTAACAAGTTCGATGCGATCGCCACCGGTCAGTAAGAGAACTTGCTGCTCTATCTGGGAGGTCTTGTCGCCGATAGGAACTACAGAGCCCCAGTTTTCTGTCTCTGTTGATCGCAGTCCCCCACTCTCGTAGCCGCATGGTGATTGGACCTACTCCCTTCCCGTCCTGCTACGTTGGCCTCCCCCCCCTTCCTTCACTAACTAACGATAAGGCCGGGAATCTTCTAGAATTCTAGAGCCCCACGACTCGCGTATCTCAGTCCGTATTGGAGCTGGACAAAACTGCCACGTGCAAGTAGCGACACGTAATTGTGAATGCTACTTTTTCATACTTGTGAACTATATCTACAACTTATTTACCACGGGATATGTTATCCTTAGAGTCGTGATATATTGTTCCCAGGTGCCACTACGAGCAACGTCGTGATGGTTTGTACTTGGGCTCTAATGTCCCGTGATTATATTCAGATTTAGTTCCTACAGATGGCAGCTCTGGCGGTGTCAGTAAATTGAAAACCCATAAATGAATTTTCAATGTGAAAACGGATTTGTTAATGTTTTAAACTTACACTTTCAGGTAAATAGGACTGGTGTTATGTAACAATTTTTTCAAAAACGTTTCTAAAAATTATTTAAAAAATTAATTATATACTTGTGTCTGTGAGNTCAAAGCACTGCATGTAACAATTTTTTCAAAAACGTTTCTAAAAATTATTTAAAAAATTAATTATATACTTGTGTCTGTGAGTAAAATGAATACAGATTTGCAGTCGGATTTTGAATTGGTCAAGTACTTTAGGAATGCAGAGACATTTACGAACAAGTAATAATCAGTGATGGAAGGTGGCCAATACCAAAAGACCGCTGTGGTCAGCGACAGACGTGTCACCGTGTCTCTCTGTCACACACACGTGCATAAAGACGTCTCATCGAAAATTTGACAATTTCCTGTTNGTAACAATTTTTTCAAAAACGTTTCTAAAAATTATTTAAAAAATTAATTATATACTTGTGTCTGTGAGTAAAATGAATACAGATTTGCAGTCGGTTTTTGAATTGGTCAAGTACTTTAGGAATGCAGAGACATTTACGAACAAGTAATAATTAGTGATGGAAGGTGGCCAATACCAAAAGACCGCTGTGGTCAGCTACAGACGTGTCACCGTGTCTCTCTGTCACACACACGTGCATAAAGACGTCTCATCGAAAATTTGACAATTTCCTGTTAACTTATTGCTGCACGTATTGTATTAGGGATTAAAATTACTACATCGCATAGCGAGGCTGCCTTTGAACTCGTATTTTTGTTTTCGTGCCTTCTCACGCCATTCGCAATTATTCCGAAGAGATTCATCCAACCATAACCGAACTTCATAAATGTTTATACGTCGTATCTGAGTAGGTTCCACATGAAATACGAGTCACTGCTGCGGTCGTATAAGAAACGCCACAGTGAGCAAAAGTAGCGAAATTATTTTAACAAGAAACTACTGTGCAGTGAGTACAAACAGTATTTCCACACCAACATTTGTATGCACATAGTCTATGTTACGTGACATTAAGTAACATGAGCACATTTAGTTATAAATATATAGAAAGCAAAACACATCGCTGTGCAACATCTAATACATTTACAGGGATTATCAAAGTAAACAAATAAAACCTTCGTGTAAAACACACAAAATAAATGTATTCGTACATTATGAGAGAAAACGAACAGTTCATAAAGTCCTAGTTCAGCACAGTCCTTTAGCTTGGTCGATCTGTTCCAGGCGCCGTGGCATTGAGCTAACTAAATTTCTGGTGTATTGAGTGAAGAGATTAGGGCGGCCATTAACATCGAGGTCTTGAGAGCCGATGAGGATGAATAGAGGTGAGTATGGAGCAGCGCCGTAACTTAAGGGCGGGGGAAACGGTCTTAAATAAACTATTGCCGCCAATCACAACTAAGACGCATGCGCGGGTGAAGGGGAAGGAGGGGAAAGGGTGTAGAAGGAGAACAAGGGAGGGGATCTGAGCACGAACAAAGAGTTCGCTATTGAAGTAGACGTCGGGGCCGACGGCGCAAGATTAAGATCTGGACTCTGGGGTGGAGTGAGAAGTCTTTTGGGGGCATTATATGGCAGCTATTCGCGGGTTATCAAAGCACGGTGCTTAGAGTCATCGTCTTGTTGAAATTGGAAGACCCCTTCAAGATGAAGCTTCTATACACTTCAGACTAACTTATGGCGCAGCACCTCTATATATTTCTTAGCATCCCATTGTACCAACAATAAATGCCAGCTGTTCCACACTACCCGCAATTATCCAGCCCCAAACCATCACGCTGGTACCTCCGTGCTTTTCCTCGGGGATTATGTTTTGAGGTTCATGCTCTGTGTTTGGTCTTCGCCAAACCTTCCTGCTCCCATCTGATTCGAACTGAGTTAACTTCGATTCGTCGGAGAATATTACGGTGTTCCGAAATTCCATGGTGTGATCACGATACTCATTCGCGAACTGTAGACGCTTTTTGCTATTTGTTTCACTTATAAATGGCTTTTTCCTCTGATACCTGCCGTACAAATGCGCACTGTGCAGTACATTTCTTATAGTTTGAGAACTCACCTTTCTGTTGGTCCATGAAGCGAGCTCTGATGCGATATACAACACAGCGAGACGGGAACTTCTGCGCAAAATGCACAATATTTCGTCGCTCCCGACATTTCAGCACTTCTGGACTACGAGAGCTGGGTTTGTTCTACGTTTGCCCCATTTGTTTGTATTTATTAATATATTATTGAACTTTCCGTAATAAAGTTAATGCTGAGGTTTTTCCAATCTAACGGTAACTTTTGTCTTGTTTATGCAGTGATACTACCTGGTCACGTTGAGACACTGAAAGTGCCTTCTGCTTTCGCCCCATACTAAGTGAACTACCACCCACTGCAGCGCAATGATGATTGAGGATTAGACAACTCGTCCTACTGGCGAAGCAACCTGACCTTGTGCGTAAAGTGATTTAACAAATCACAAAGACAGGATATCAGTCCTGTACGAATACTTTCTTGGGCGTTCGAACTGCAGTTTGTATTTTTCGCGCCGAGCATTTTACATTATTGTAGCTATTTTAGCAATTCAAAATGTGGTTATGTTGTCTGTCATTATTACGTTATATAGATAACACTTCAAGTGTTCTTCCGTAATGCAACACCATCACATTCAGGGGGTGTATGAATACTTTTTTTTTATCCACTGTATATGTACATAGGAAAGCATGTAAGATTGTTAACACTTCGATATAGTTTCGTTCAAAATTTAAGCGAATGTCTTCAAACCATCTACAACAGGAAATCCCGCGTTCGTCCAAAACAGTTTTTGTGTGTTTAAGGCGTTTTTAATGCAAAGTGGCACAGGACCTTGAATCCTGAATCTCTTAATCAATTCGTCAAAATAAAACCTACTGCAATTTAACGACTGAAAACCAGTATACGGCACCGTTTTGTGCGTGGAAAGCCATTTCTTGTGGTTGATGAAAACATAAAAAAAATAATTAATCCCCCCTCAATTATTGCTTTAACCCTTTCAAATCCACTTGAATTTACGGTTTCATGTGTTACAAACAAAACATTTTATGACGCGTGCTGTACATAGGTTGACACAACACTTGTTTCGTTGTCATATTCAATGAGCTGTAGGCTATATGTTCGGCTATAGTAATATGAACCAATTATAACCCAGGGCAGCAAAACGCTTTGCTAGTCTTTTACTCACAGGTAAGATCATTTGTCATTGAGTTTCGCAGTGTGCAGTACAGACCAAAAATTACTTATACCTGCGTAATGTATACAAACGTGTACACTGGGTCTGAATGGGTTAATTTTTTAGGGATTGCATTGTGTTGTATTGTAAAAGGCTTATTAACGTCGCCCGGTGTTATGCCTGAAGGCTTATCAGGGGTCAGCTTGCAAACTAACTTACAACCTAACTTAAATTAAAACCCATACCTTACCTTGGATTCGAAACCAGAGCCTCTTGTACCCCAGACCGGCGGCGCACCAACCGACTGTGCCACGGGAGGTCGGCTCTGGGGCACATAATAAGTACTCAGAGTAGCGCTTACTTTGATGTGGACATACCCAGTCGCTGATTGGCTGCTCGAGGTCCTGGAAGTGCAACTTATGTCTGATTGGCTACTGCGTGCTGAGAAAGATTCTCTAATGGTTGGGCTACCTTCTGACATGAGCGCTCATTGGCGGAAAGGCGTTGCGTCATGTTACTGGCCAGTGACGCCAATTTATTGGCGTGTGCGGGTGGCGGTCACGGGATACGGCGTTATTTCACTTCTACATTACTAAAAGGTTCGCGTATCTAGAGCTGTTTTGCGAGTTTGAGGGTGATAAGCGAACGATAAGGACGACACTGCCACGCATATCAAGTGCACCATCGCCGCTACGTGCAAGGTCTGAACTGGCGTGCAGTGGTTCTCGTCGTAGTGCGTGTGGTGGAAAGTCTGCAGAAAAGTTCAATACATGCTCATATTGCTGCTTGGATCGTGTTCGGGTAGTACGTTTTAAAATACAGCAACCCGAGGAAGCAGTTTTTGACGATGCTGGAAGACTCTAAAATAATATTTACACTCGTGAGCAGTTGAATTAGATATACCTGCCTAGAAGCATGCAGCACGCCTTCTCGCCCTGATGATGGCGGTGATGCACCATGGCATGGACTCCACAAGGCACCGGAAGTGGGCAAGAGCCATACTAATCCATGACCGCTGCACAGTCTCCCACAATGCACAGAGATCAGCCGGAGCAGTATCCACGGTACGCATATCCCTTTCGACAGCATCCAAGATGTAATTAGATAGGACTGAGGCCGGGTGACCTCAGGTGCCAGGCAAGCAACCGTAAGTCCGTGGAAAGTTCATCTGATTCTCAGTCACAATTCAGGAGCGGTGGGCCGGTGCATTGTTTTGCTGCGCGTACAGGTTTCCTGCAAGGTGCTACAGGCACAGAAATGAGTGCATGTGACCTACCAGCATGCTCCTGTATCGTTCACCGGTGAGGGACGATGGCACGTGTACAAGAGACCCATTTCATCTCACATAAACAGTTTCCATATGAGGATACCACCACCACCGGCCTGAAGTGTATCCTGCTGACACAAGGGATTCATCGCTTCATGTCATTGACGACGCCATCGTACCGTGCCATTGGCGTGCATCAACGTTTACTTCGACTTATATTCCAGGTGACCTTTTTCCTTGCATCGACGGCCCAATAGCGGTGCCCCCATGCCCACGTTAATCGTTAAACCTTGTGACGTGCGGTGAGCAGAAATACTCTAGTGGGGCGGTGGCTTCTGTATCCCACAGCGAGAAGATGGTTCTGAATTATATGGCTGCTCGCAGGTTGTTGTGGTCCATCATTGAATTTGCGACTGATCTTCTGCATTATGGCTTGTCTACTCGCTGTTACAACCGAGCTAGCCGATGGCGAATCCTGTCATAGATATACTGTACAACACGGCAGTTGTCTCTAGCGGCAGTGGTTTTACCAGACTCCATGAACTCGCGGTACACTCTTGACACGGTGGACCGAGGAAATCTCAGTGCCGGCAAGACATCGGAGTGCCCCATATATCTGACCCCAACGATATGGCCACGATAAAATACGCTGAGATTTTGTTTCTTCCCCATTCTGTGCTCCACTCTTACTCAGACGGTCAGTATTAAGGTCTGCTGATGACATTTCAGTCATGCGTGGCTGAGTATTATTTCATTCGATTGGGTGACCACAGCGCCATTTCGCCAACACGGCCGGTGTCTCTAATTCAACTGTTAATGAGTGTAATGTGTTTTATTTTCGTAGGTAAACACGTTAAATAGTTGATTTAGAAACCTGCATTACACACATGCTGCAATACAGTTAAGATCCCAGGTAGGCTGGCAAGACCTTAAGTGTTCTAGCCTCGGGCGCACCCTTGCAAGACGCTTGTAAAAGTTGCACGATAGGGCGTATCGTTGACCATATACCAGACGCCTGACAGTTGAGGGGGGGGGAGTGGAAGTGAAGATCGGAACGAAGGATGACCCGCGCGACCCCGTTTGGGGTCACGCATGCATTATGCACGGAGAGAGGTGCAGGCGAGAGGTCACGGAGTTCCCTCCAGGTTCAGTGGAGAGGGGGAAGAAGTATGTACGGTCGCGGTCGGCTCTATTCACGTCAGGCCAATGCGCCAATGGGAAGTAAATGAAGAGCAATAGGCCGCTCCCGTCGCCGGAAGGATCGAACATATGAGGGAGGCGTGACTTTAGTATGTAGCCTGATGAATAAGTGGTGGAACATAGTAGTATAGGGCACACACACACACACACACACACTCTCTCTCTCTCTGTCTCTATATGCATTATATATATGTACACGTAATATCTCTCTTATTATAATAAAAAATTAGTTCATCCACAAGGAAATGTCAGATTGCAATAGTATTCGGAAGGAAGCCAAAAGTCACCAAAAACAAGAGATGATTCAAAATTTCATCCGCTACACACACGTCTCTCGGTATGACATCGGGTCGCCATGTTTGCAAACACATTCCGCCAGACGTCGTGGCATGGATCTGCATAGGTCTTTACTGGGGTTCTGCGAAAAGTCATCCCGTGAAGCATGCATATTTTCTCGCCAGCCCTGCATATTTGCAGTAAGGGTGGATTGATAATCTTCACGTATGTAGTTCGATGATAAAGTACAAACTCCTTCAAGATAACTTAAAATGGGAAGGTGTCCTAAAGCGTCCAATAGCGTAAGCCTTAATTTTTTTGTCACATACATTTTAAAGACGGTTAGCTATCACAGTTTTCTAAATGAAATGTCAACGTAACTAAGACATGTACCTGTTCAAGAAATTGACAAGAGTGATAGCGACAAGCGACGCGGGTAATTTCTAGCACTAGTCGCCGACTCGTGGGAACCATAGACTAAAGATTGTCTTCCACGCATGTCCTCCACATTGACCAACCCCAAAGTAACACAACTGTCAAAATCACATGGTCAACATTGTTGAACGTTGTTGTTTATATCTTAATTTTTAAATGACAAGCACTGTTATATTAATAAAACACTTCTACCAGTTTTAATTTAATCAAATTGCATAATAAATTGGCTAAAGAAAGTATACATATATCTCAAAGCACTTGTTTCTAATTTTGTTCTAACCTAGAATCCAATCCATGCCGTGTTGGCAGAAAAGCAGTTCAGTGTTGGGACACGGAGATTGGTTGTGCGCAGCCAGCGGGATTGGTCTACCTCATCTTTAATCTATGGTGGAAACCGGTCGGGGTGGTCGCTGTCACTGTGGCTAGGAATCTTCTGCCGCGTCACGTGCCAGTGACAACCTTGGAGCAGTGACAAAGTCACCGTGACAGGGAACATTGCCCACCCTTATTCTTACACTACTTGTAAACAGCCCAATTATCATTAAAAGCTTGTTACTTTTATTCTGGTATAAATAAAGGGGCCTCCAATGAAGCACTGCGCCAGACAATATAGCATACAGAGGTCACTGAAAAGTAGCACTGACACTGCTAAAATTGTCATAAAAACACGATTTAAGTTGCATATGAAAGAAGAATGTGTATTATTTGTAACACTACAAAATATTTTGTTAGAATTTATTTATTTAAATGTTTAAAGAAAATTAAGTGATACGAGTATCTTTTTATAGTCTATTTGCGGCTTCTTCGCAATTTTTGAATAAAACATTTGAAAAATCACACCATGTATGACGTGTTTAGTTCTTTCCTAAATATTCCGTGTATCACAAACGTTTTATACTTGTGTACATAAAAGGGTCTCCTTTTTTTTGGTTAAGTTGAAACGTTATTTATATTTTATCTATAAATTAAAATGCTTCGTTTATAAATAGTATGAATAAAATTAGCGAGGAAACACGTGTGTTGGAAACAAGTAGTAAGAAACCGTTCCCGAGCAAAATACTATTAAAACTGGTGTAATTTCCCTTACTTAGTTAAGCTTAGTTTGCACTAGGCGGAGGATTGTCCTGGCACTATATCTTTAGCAGGGCTTCAGAAAAGTGTGAAGTAACCGTGAACGGATTTAAATCAAAATCTACGCGTATTTTCATTCTGGATGCTCCAGAAGACAGAGGAAATTCACGAAATTCGTGGAAGAGTTTCAAACGATCGGTAGAAACAGTAGTGGCGTGTGGTGAACTGTTGCAATGTAAGCTTATGCTTACGCGCTGCTGTACATTCTCAGTGTACGCGGCAGGAGCCAGTAGCCACGGTGCAGCCCAGGGAAACGGAATGCATTCCGACCACTCGCAAGCGAGCAGAAAGGAGCCCATTACACGCGTCCTGTGGCGTCAGTTACCGAAGTGGAAGTGGTGGAAGTGTAAACTAGCAAGTAGCTCGGTACAGCACGGAGCTAGCGCCAGCTTACCTTGCAACAGTTAGATGTGAGCGGAAGGAAAAAGGACCGCGCCGCGCCACCTTCCTCGTCCTACTGCTGCAGTCCGGGAGCAAGCGGGGCGAGGCGTGCCTGCTCACACAAAGGTCCGCCGGTAACGAGCAGGGGGATAACGGCTTGTAGTTACGATGTCATTACGGTGATAGCCTTGTCCCGCGCAGCAGTGGCTCTTTGTGCTGCCAGAGGGCGTTCTGTGGCACACCCATCCTCGCACAAAGCGACGACGCATGCCTACCCCTGGTCGGCAAGGAGGCTGCCGCGCGGCTCTCTGAATGGCCCTCCGAGACTACATTGAGGAGCAACTGCCGCATGTGTTCCCGGCTCCCGCCGTACCCTCCCTGCAAAATGGGCCTAAATGTCCTAGGACGGCAAAATCTCAGGGTGACAACTTAACATCGTGATACTTCTTTAGTTGGAGATACATTTTAGCTGGAAATACATTTCCAAACAAGAAATATTTAAGGGAAATAATTTTTTCACGGAATTTTATACGGAATATTATACATTTAAAATTCCTGAATTTTCCACCAAATATAAATACAAACATATCCACCGTCTTACATTTTATTTCAAAGGGCGTATCACGTCTAAGGAATATAGTCAGAAGGTGGTGGCTCAGCCATCCGTCCGTCAATAGTTATAGTTTGGCAAGTATTTGACGGGTAGACGGATATAAAAGAAAGTTGCCCTGCGATTGACTGAAAATCTTGTGATCGACGGACGAATGCACGACTGACGGGTGCGACAGACCATTGAGTCCTGCTTTACTGAATATGGCGCAAGGGAATATTCGCCAGTCTGAGCCCACAGGTACACTGGAGTGGAGGGGTTTGAGTGAATGGGAGAGAAGAGATTTGGGCGGCTCATCACATCGAGGTCTTGAGAGCCGATGAGGATGAAGCGAAGTGAGAATGGAACAGCGCAGGAATGCCAGGGTGAGGGAAGCGGGAGACTCCAGAGAAAACCCGCCGACCAGCAACATCGTTCGGCAAGATCCCCACATGTGAAAATCCGGGGGCGACCCCGCAGGGAATCGAACCCAGTTCGCCTTGGTGGGAGACAAGTAGTCTAACCTCTGGGCCACCGCGGCCCCTGGAGAGGCGTAACTGAATTCGAATTTTGATAATATCTCCATTGCCTACAATGACTACGAAAAAACCGAAGAACATAATATATGGATGAGAAACAGATGCAATAAAAATGTAGCAGTATAAATATATACATATATGTAACTACTAGTAAACCGACCCGGCTTCGCCCGGGTACAAATGAGAAAAGACAATTCATTTCTGTGAAAACAGAATTATAAAATTATACTATGTTGGCCTACGTTTTTAACTGATTACGGCAAACCAAAAGGGTGGCAATATTTTTTACCTGAGAGCCAAGAAGTAGGGTAATGTTTTTGGAGTGTATCTGGGCAACTATCACGTAGTTACCACATTTCCACTTTCCAGCGTCAATGTATGAAAATCAAAAAGTGAGTTTCATAAAGTTGTATCTTAAGAAATAAGTGTACCTAGGTACTACTTTTTGCGCTTGGCTGAGGGATCTTAATCGATCACCAAAGTTAAGCAACATTCCCAGCGGCACACATTTGGATGGGTGACCGTTTTAGTGGCATAACATCTGAGCCTTTCCGGGCTCCGGAGGGCAAGTTAAATATTCGGTCCCGGTTTTTATCGATTGATAGCAGTCGTTAAGCCATTTCAGAGGTCCTCGGGAGGCCTGATAAACTCTGACAAGAGAGGAAAAAAATATTTCGGTCACTTTCCCAGCCGTTGCAGAATTAGGTTTTGTTGTTATTTCACAGGAACCGTACAATTTTCCGGGACGGAAAGTATCCTATGTCCCATTCCCGGAGCTAAAGTACCTACATACCAAATTTTATCAAATTCCGTTCAGCCGCTATGAAGCTGAGTGGTAACAAACACACACACACACGCAGCCTTACACATTTATAATATTAGTAAGATAGACAACTATCGAGTTAAACAATGAGCGACACAGAAACCACCAAGGCAACATAACTGCAAAAATACGAAAATGGCAAAACCATAAGCGAAACACATACGGTAGGAAGTCAAAATAATTATATATATATATATACACATACATATAAGTATCAAAAAAATTATAACGATTGAATTAGAATATATACGGTGGTTCGGACATAAGGGGCTGGGGGTCCGGAGCTGGGGCCGTCATCATGCTCTGCCATTCCGCTCGGTCAGCGGTCATATTGTATCCAGGTGACTTTGATCTTGACCCTATGACCATGACCTTGGATTAACTTAAAACCATTAAATTACATAAAATATAAAAACATATCCTAAAAATCCTAAAAAAGTCTTAACCATTTCAAAAATTTATAAAAAAAATTATTTTAAAAATTGTTAAAAAACTATTACTTAAATTGTATTTAAAAAAACATACATGTATGGATGTTCCCACAGTACTACGTCTAGCAGACGACTGACACGCCACCAATGTTTCTCATTGGTTAATTATTTGACAGGCGTCCACACCCTTCACCAATACTCATCCCGTCGTATGCAGGCATCTTGGTTTTTTTTTCGTTTGTCATTTGTTTTAATTTTCAACACCTAGGGGGCGCTACTGTATTATTGATGGATTTCGCCAGCAGTCGAACTGGTGATTTAGCCACTAGATGGCAGCCGTATTTGTTTATGTTTTTAAAGTATAGTTGGTGCTGTCGGCCAATTACTAACATTTGCTCGACCACTTCCAGCCCTCTTTCACACCATCCCATATTTACTATCCATTTAATTTTAGTATCGCCCGCTAGAGCGCACTGGTAACTCATGTTTAAACCACAAGAGATAATTTACTCTAGGCAAGAGTGCTATCGACCTGTACCGAATGGTGACGAGGTCTTGTAAATGTCATATTTAATGTTTTGATTTATTTTTTAATGTAAGTATTAATTTTTATTTATTATAATTATTATTTTTAATATAGCTATATGTTCAGAAAAGATGCAGTATTGACGCTATGGTTAAAAACACTGTTTTACAAAAGAATAAATATCGTAAACAGAGGGTTACTCACAGAGGTTTTTACTGACTGACACTTTTCAGCGACCACATTTATGTTTCAATAACCAAATTTATGAATGGGCAACAAAATTTCGACTTTCACTTGTGCGCTGAAAAAATGATTTAGCTACATTGAAATATTCCATAGTTTTATAAAAAAAATTTGGAATAGACACAAATGCCTGCAATGATGCCAATATGACAAGCAGGGAGGAACCTTAATACGCGAAATTTTAGGAAGAAACAAAAACAGCAGGACATTTTTCTGCTAATGCACTCCTACTACCACTGGACTGCCTGCTAATTGTGTTGTTTTGGTTCCTTTTTACATTTTATTGCTGGCACTTTTGGTAAACATGTGGGTATGTACTGATGTTTCATTCTTTCCGTTCCAGTAGAGAAACCGGTACGCCTTCTGTTATACCTGCGGGTATGACAGAAAGTAGAAAAAAAACTAGTAATCGTGTAGGTACAGTTTGCCCTCACGTCAAACATGTTGACGGTACTTTAAAAACGATAACAACGTGCGGATGAAAAAATAATGTTTTGAATACATATAATTAAACGAAAACACCGTCTCAAATTTGCCGTAGATAGAGACCTGAAAAAATCGCGAGTTCAACGACTTGCAGGCTGAACTCTACAGTCTTGTGTGCAAATATCTCTATGTCAATCGCAGGTTGGATGTCTGCTGTCACAGTGGAAGGCGGCGATTGGGCCAGCGTTCTCCAGGAGGTGTCAAACATCGTGTGGTCCAATGGCTGAAGTTATATAAACACACGTGTTGTGAACTCTAGCTTGTCCCAAAATGAATCAGCGAATTTTTCAGGTCTCTAGCCATAGATAAAATAAATGTTACTCTACGTGTAAAGGGAAAATGCCTACATCCAAATGTTGAATTACTACACACAGAAAAGACAGCAAGGGTAGACCTCCATAGCGCGGCGGCAGGAGCTAAGTGTCTGAAGTCATAACGCTGATTAAAAAAAAAAATAAGACCAGACAGAAAGGTAAATAGACGAACAAACAGAACAGAGGTGAATGTACCTGTGCTTCAAGGTCAGGCGTGACGATGTTACGAGCGTGACCTGAAAACGACAGGACAATGAGTTGCGTGATTTAGTGCAGCCAGTCTTGCCACGTGTACATTTGGACGAATCACGGAGGTTGAGTGATCTGTCCCGGCTGTCGAATTTCAAATCTAACAGCGATCAGGGTGGGCGTTTAACAGGCGCGCGGGACGAAAATTAAACTACGTGAACAAAAAAAAAAAAAGTGAAGGGGACGTCGTTGTTGGTATTATGACGTGAGACAATCGTTGATCAGGTGCGAAGATATTTCACAAGACGCCAGATTGGCGTATCCGACATCGTGAGGCATGGAAGTCTGAACAAAAAATACTAATCTTGATTAGTAATAGCTATTATTTATTACATTAAACTATCTATCTCAACTATCACGCCTGTTATTCTGGTGAGCACAATATTTAATGTCTATCTCAATTCTTATTAAAGTCCTTACCGAAGTCTCTATATTTGTTACAGTCACTTAGTTACAGTAATTATCTACTTATATTCAATCTGTCTATATCCGTCATTCCAAATGTCTGCCAGTACACCAAGAGGAGTAGTTAAGATGATTCACCGCAGCTGCTAAAGTGTACGCGTGTACACACTTGCAACTTCCCGCAGTTTCGTACATAGTATAGCAAAATTTCCTAACGGGCTATCAGTTGGAAATGCCAGAATTAACGATTTTAATAAAAATAATTATTCGGTCTTCAAGTTTAAATTGTTCTCTTTAGTCCTCGGAATAGCTGTTATCGAACAAAATCGATAATTTTTTTTTAACAAATTACGCTTTGACATTTTATGAATTAAGTTCAACATTGATTGTGCTCTCTTGATCACCTACTGTTGTTGCCGAAAATGTTTACAGGAAAGAATACTATGAAGCCATCGTACGCCACACAGGAGAGAAATAAAAAGGGTACAAAATGCGGAAAAAAACATGATTTAAGCCAGTTAAGTAGTGGGAGAGAAAAACCGTCCGCTACTAGAGTGCTGTTGACTTTGATCGTGACGTCACCAGGAGGGTGGCAAGCCGTTCGTGGTCCGCCACCGTGCGCTATTAAAAAACTTCCTGCGTGCGATGAATCTTTATATGTTGAGAGATTCGTAAAGAGCCTACGAGCATGAAGTGAGCTGGGCCGAATGCAAGAGAGGTTGAAATGGGAGTACCCCCGAGAAATCCATCCGGTAACCGCTTTCCCCACAC
>NQII01000666.1:627615-637794 GCA_002778355.1 Clitarchus hookeri
GCCAGAAACGCGCCCACAGCGCTCCGTCGCACTCACAGGAAGCGAGTTCAACAGTAGTTAATCCTTTCTCTTCAGAAATCCATCGGGCATATACATGAGATGGCATTCGGCTATTTTTCTCAATGCAGCGGTGTGTTACTGAGATATCGTGCAGCTGATGCGGTGCAGTCAAGCGGAATTCAGCCGTTCTGTGCAGTCTATTCACGTATAAATTTGTTTCAAACAACTTCCTTGTCCATTTCATGATGGCGGCACTCTTACGTTAGCATTACAATATCGCGGCGTGTTATGTAGGCTGTCTAATTTAAGGACCGAGTGTGAGAGTGTTGACATCGGCTGTTTACTTTGCCATAGGTGATTTGTAGTAGTGGAAAACCTAAAAGCAAGAATTTGGCTGCTAAAGCTAATTTTAAAAACACCCATTTTAGCCATTTTCATGCCAAAAAAAATTATTCTTGCCGATGACCGGATGGGTTTCTCGGGGTACTTTCGTTTCAACCTCTCTTGCGTTCAGACTACCTCACTTTATCCTCATAGGCTCTTTTCGAATATCTAAAATTATGAAGATTCATCACACACAGGAAGTTTGTTCTTGCGCACGGTGAGGAACTAAGAATGGCTTCTGTTGTGAGCTGATTTTGTATTCTGTTCGTCTTGGTTTTTTTAAGGATCTTTCTCATTATGTTATTTTATATAATCCTTATTTTTGGGCACGAAACATTTATATAATTCCCTTTCGTGCTTAGACACTCGTACAACATATCCAACCGTTTTCAAATCACAAGTTTTCTACATAACGCGCCAGCCAGGCAGAACCCTAAAGGACTCTAGGACAAGTGCTACAAATTTTGGTTTGAACCATCCACAGATAATAATAGTCGTGTAATTCTTGCCTTGCCCCACCGTACATACTGCATGTGTTTCACAACGAATGATGCCGTCATATATCTATCCTGATATAGGATCGAAGAGGAAATATTCATCTCCAGTGTTCTGAGAAGTGGCCAACTCGCAGGGGACAACACCGTGGAACATTTCTCTGAACTACTCCTCACACTTTGCCCTCGGCCGTTGCAGTGAGGGAAGGGAGCAGAGCAGCTCTTCAAGGTCGTCGCTTACTACTGGCGAGCGTGTTCAGTGAGAGGCAATAGGGACCGGCGCCCCTCCCCCCCTCTCTGTCTAACTACCGGCCTCCCGGACAACTATCCTTCTGTAGGTCAAAGCAGGCCATGGGCACGAGGCGATTTCCCACGGGCTTCGTGGCGTCGCCTCGTTTAGGCGCCACCAAGGTGCAGCATTCACTGTATCGGTCCGCCTCACTGTCCTATACTGCGCGCCAGATATCTACGAGCTCGAGAGGTAGCGGTGTAACAGAGCGGATTAGAGACCACCACATTCTGTGAAGAATAACAAAAAACATTGTCTGTGGTGACCACTTTTCCCTTACTCCCCTTCATATTTCCAAAGCCAACCACTACTGTCGACGAGAGTACGCCGCTGTCATATCTGCTTTCACTAGTAAAAATACACAAATTTTCTTTTATTTCGTTTATATTGAAGGAAAGTATTAGTAATCGTCATAATAACTGAATTTCTTCAAAACAATTTTTTTTTTTTTTTTTCGCATTTTGGGACGAATTTTTGGTAGGTTCCTCACAGTCAACACCAATGTCATTGAAGTTCAACATTCTGAAAATTGCTTACCCCGTTTAGAGAAAACTTCTTATTTTTCATTAATAAAACATTATATAACACCAAGCTCTTTCTGTTATTGCAACTGTAATGCGCACGTGCCCAAACAGATACTTTGAACTTTGAAAACTAATTTATCTTCGCAGTGCTGAAGTCTTTCAGGAGTCGGTATTTTCCTATCAGTTAGGAAGAATTTCGCCCTGTGTTCTCAGACTACCTCCTTTCCCGCTCTCTTCCAAGAATTTGTGGCTGATAGCAGTGATGTACGTGACAGTCGCTTAGGGTCGCAGATGTATGGCTTGAAGTGTAGTTAGACTCTTGCGGAAGGGCTGAGGCATAGGGGAAGAAAGAGAGTAAAGTTGTAAAATTTTAATAACATCTTAATGTAACAACATATTCTAAATTAATGCACTGTACCTCGGCAAGAAAGCAGGCATGCCCACAATTTTTTATTTTTTTTACCCACGCTTTCTCTATCCTTTGATTTGTTATCTTGTAAACATTAACATGAACATGAAAATTATTTATCATATCTGGGATGCCTTGCAACGTGCTGTTCAGAAGAGATCTCCACCGCCTCGCACTCCTATGGATTTGTGGACTTCCGTGCAGGATTCATGGTGTGAATTGCCTCCTGCATACATTCAGACATTAGTCGAGTCCATGGCACGTCGTCTTGCGGCACTTCTGCGTGCCCGTGGGGGCCTTACACGATATTAGGAAGGTGCACCAGTTTTTTTTGGCTCTTCGGTGTACATGGGAGAAGTACGCTTTCTTTTTTGCGTCGGACAAAATATATTTATGCGACGAGTGTCCGTAGGATATACGTAAGTAGTCTGGACTTCTCAGGGATCGCGGTGGCTGAGTGGTCAGACTGCTAGCTTCCCACAGAGGCGAACCGGGTTCAATCCCCAGCCGGGTCACTCCCGAATTTTCGCAAGTGGGAATCATGCCGGACGATGCCTCTGGTCAGCGGGTTTTCTCAGGGATCTCCCGTTTCCCCCACCCTTGCTTTCTGGCACTGCTCCATTCCCACCTCATTTTACCCTCATCGGCTATCAAGACCTCGTTAAGAGCTGCCCAAATCTCTCGACTTAACAACTCGACTTCTCAGTCGGTCAAGCAGGTGTCAAATGCTTATTGACTGCTTGTCAACCCTTTCAGGCATGGCGGAATATATAGGCAGTTCACGGTAAACTGACCACTCTCGAAAGCCCTGCTTAAGATCCACACGTAATGGGAGGCATGAGTGCCTTGCAGTTTGTTGTAAGTTTATTATTGACGACTCGGGGTCTTCCAATACGTGTCAAATAAATGGCGACCTCACTGAGAGTGAAACACAAACATAGAAGTGTTCCAAGTATAACTTCATCCTTAATGAAGTGGCGAATGTGCAGGCCTCTATTGTGACTGTGACTAAGGGCCTTGCCGGTCCGATGAATGACATTTACATTTGGTTGGTGAGGAACATCAGTGAGAGGACGTGATATTTATTCAATAGTTTTAGCTAACTGGTATAACAGGTATTTGCCCAAAAATTCCTGTCTTAAATTACAGACATGCGTTTGGTAGAACAAGCGTTTGGCCGAACAGTTACTCGGGGCGAAAATTCTGCAAAATTACTTTTCGGCCAAATGGCGGCTGTTCACAGGGCACACACGTGAAGCGAACATTAGAACGACGTGATCCTGCTCGCGTGATATAATTGCGTATTAGATATTTCTGAGATGAGAGAAAATCCAGGTTAAAAAACTGCCAATATAACAACTATTATTATTTCAGATTGCAGCAGCACCTTAAATTCGAAAGCAATTTTGGTAGAAATCAGGGAAAGAAAAAAGAAATCTAACACTACGTATGCGTGCTTACGGATTTCATTATTATTTCAGAAACAGCTACTCGTTTATTTGATTTTCTACCTCTTGTAGGACTTAAAATTCCAGAAATAGAGCGTAAACTCCCGTTTCTTTATTTTAACGACAGAAATTTACTGGTTTTATGTTTAATTTGTGACGACAGATATGATTTAATTTTTCAAAACGTTTCTCAGTACAAATAAGCGGTAAATAGGTACAAAATTTGTTAGGGTATGCGGTTACTTCATACTTTTCTGAAGCCCTGCATAAGTTCTACTTCCAGTATATTGCTCCGCACGTGCAAACCGAACTTAACTCAGGACAAAACGTTAAAATGTACCAGCAGTGTTTCAAATGTTTTCTTTTTTTAAATATTTTTATATGATAAATAAAGTAAATAACAGCAGCAATCGAATCATTCATATAATTATTATAACAGATTATGTGTCGCATTGATTGTGTCAAGAGGTTGGTCAAAATGTCTGCCCGCACGTCGTGTCCCGTGCTAAGAGTATTATTGCTTGTGACTTTCTCATTATTCGCGCGGGTAGTCTCAACGTGCTGCAGAACCGTTCACTCTAACAAATTTTGTGACAATTTACCGCATATTTGTACTGAGTATGAATGGTGGAAGTTTTTTTCCCAAATACATTCACGGTTGCTTTTCCACATTTGTTCAAAAAACTTTCAAATGCGTTTAAATTCTCTATACCTACTGTGTAGTGGAGAGTGGAGAGGAGAGGTTTGGGTGGCTCATAGCAACGAAGTTTTGAGGGCCGACGAGAGTCAAAAGAGGTGGAACTAGAGCACCACTGGAATGCAAGGGCGGGGAAAACGGGATATTCCCGAGAAAACCCACTGACACGCAGCATCGTCCGAAATGATTCCCACGTGCGAAAATTTGGTTGCGACCCCACCGGGAATCAAGCTTGGTACACCTTGGTGGGAGGAGAACTTCTAGCCACTGTGCCACCGCGGCCCCTCTGAACTGTGTATAGTAGCATTTCTACATTCGCAGCCTGATGTAAGGTAAATTTTTCGTGTCTAAATAAAAAACGTGCAGTAGAGTTTAGGAAGTTTACTGGAAAATTATTTACAGTGTTGCTTCATTCTAGGGAGCATTCTATTCCATACACATAAACTCCGCACATTCTAATGAGAGTCTTTTAAATTTACAATAGCATGTGTTATAAGAAATTACGAAAAGTAATGTTTTTTTCCCATGCATCCATCGTACCTATTCTGCATAGTGAAATGACCATATTCGAATGGTCATCGCGCTCAACATTTGCATACTTGAAGTCTGCTTGGTTC
Organism: Clitarchus hookeri; assembly: GCA_002778355.1. Taxonomy (NCBI): domain Eukaryota; kingdom Metazoa; phylum Arthropoda; class Insecta; order Phasmatodea; family Phasmatidae; genus Clitarchus; species Clitarchus hookeri. Next base: position 632,478 of record NQII01000666.1, read on the forward strand.
ATTTAACATACCGCGTATACGTTGAAAATCTTCTCTCGCATGTTTACGACACACTCAAAAATAGCAGTGTAGCCAATTGCTACTTTAAATAACGCACTGGAATAAGTTTGCCTATTAGTTTGACGATTACAAAAGTCACTTTTGTCATATTCAGCGTGCACACGACTTTCAATCCCAATAAAACAATTTAAACAGAAAACAAAACATTAAAACCATAAAGCATGATAATAAGTGATGCAAATTAAATGCATTAAATGCCTTAGAGACAAAACCTAATATTAACAACCATAGGGGTTGAAGTTGCTAAAGCGTAACGCTCGGATCAAAGAACTCCTTGTTCGAATATCGGTCCTTATTGAATATTTTACAATAACTGGAAATGCATTACACTCACAGGTACAGCCATGCAAATCTTTAGTTGTACCGACCAAATATTCCATGTCTGGGCAACCAAATATGCACAAAAAAATTGGTTTCAACAACAAAAAATTTAATTGTACCTATGTGAACAATTAATTTGGTTGCGCTAAACAAAAATCGTTTTATTTCACAAAATTGTTTTTTAATGTAATTATACGACGTTTTTCAAGATAAATGACCAAAATGCTCACTGTTCGCATTCCAGTCTCTCTGCGTCCTTTTGTACGGGTACCCATTGAATCGTAACGCCATTTAATAGTCAAAGTAGCAAGGAACCTTCACGCCATTTGCAATGCAGCTACAGGCTATGACTTATCATAACTGATAGTGAATTAATTGAAGATGTTCCAATTTACAAGGTCATAGCCGTTCACAAGTATCCACCGTCTCACAACGCCACGAAACGAACGTGTAAATTAGCCACCTTAAGCGTCAGCGGCAAATGATTTCAAGTGATGCCATGTTTGCTGATTTCGCTGTTTTAGCTCCAGTTTCACCATTTTAGGCTTAAAGTTAAGTGATCGGCAGGGATGCGTCATAACTTTCACGGCCTGAAATGGCGACAGACAGTCATCTGTAAAACCAATCCCAATGCAGTTGGCCGGGGATCGAGCCCGCGACATGACGATTACTAATCAGCCACACTACGGCATGACACAGTTCGATTAATCGATTTTTTAAAATCCTACTTTACATACATTGCATTTTGTTCGGACTTTGTCCTCAAATGAAGCGAGTTACAACAAAAAAAAATCTTGCTGTGTAATGTTTGCGAGGTGGAAAACAATCTCAGCTGTGCTACTGGATGAAATCACGGCTGGGTAATGTGATAACCTTAAGCATCCTGGATGGGCTATATTTCGTGATGGTCTCTTACGACGGTGCACGCACAGCCGGGCAGAGCGCATTCCATGGCCGCTAGAGCTGAAAATTTGTAATATCGGGCAAAACACGCTTGCCTGACGTTGGCGCGATGATGGATGGCGTAGCCTTACAGCTCGCGGCACGATGCCGGCTGGAACCGTGGCACGCAAAAAAAAAAAAAAAAAAAAAAAANAAAACCAACGGGAGGACTCCGCGCGAATTCAAAGGAAAAAGGAGTTTTAATCTTTGATGTTTTTGAAATAATTTCTCTGAAGGAATAACTTCAACCTGCTGTACCGAGTTGAGCCGCAGGGTTTTTTTTCTCTTCCCACCCACTTTTACTTTCGAAAGAAGGCTTTGCGACTTTGCGAGATCATATTCCACTCTTTGCGAGCACACGTACTTGACAAGCCGGCTTTCCTCATAACTGATTTCGATGAAATACCATATTTGAAATTTTAAAAGAATGTTTTTCGGAATTTTCGATTTTTGATTAAAATTGGTTAAACAACTTTGCCAATTTGATTAGACGCTCAATAACATTGTCTAAAATACCACCGAAAATGTTGCATCGGACACGAAAATATTACCATATGCAATTTCATTTATTGAATCTCTACAGATGCGTAGGTCTACTCAAATGATTTGAACCATAAACCAAAAATTATTATAAACTAATTTGAATGGCTTCAACTTTGTCTACTTTCCCCCAACACTGGTCGAAAACGCCAGCTTTTTACTTTGTACCAAAGTTATTTAGTCCCCAGTAACTCTCACAAAAACTTAGGTTATTTTTGAACGCTTTACAGTGTAGTGAAAACGTATATTCAGTGGTTATAGAGCAAACATAAATATAACTTGAATGGAATATCTTTCTGGTTAATCAGTCACTTATAAAAGCAGGAGAAGTGACTACAAAACAGATGGGTTTAACGGTTTTTGAAACATGACTAAATTCTTGAACGTCTGAAAAGAGTAAACAAGCATTTGACGGTTAAAAACGTAGTCACATGGCAGTGTTTAAGTTTACATGTAGCGGAAGGATACGTAATCGGTAACCAAAAGTAGAACTTCAGCAGAGCTTCAGAAAAGTGTAAAGTAACCGAGAATGGCCTATAAAACTCGGTTTCGTAGTAGCGAAAACAAAACTCCTGTAACACCAGAATATTTTGTTTGCGTATTACAATTTTAATTGTTGTGATTACAATCTTAATATTGCTGACGCTGCTCTGTTGAAGGAAACGTCCGTCATATGCAAGCATACATATATCAATAAAATGCTCTGCTGTAAAAATTATACGAATAGTTGCAGAGAAAATCACATACTGCACAGAACATACAGTTCTGTTGCTATTTATCTATACGTTAACCGTATTTAGATGGTACCAGGAACCCACCTTATTGTTATTCCTGTATATACTATCTAAAAAGGTCAGGGTACAAAAATTGGCTCCCACAACTGTTTTTTCTCTCAGTGGATCCATGCAATTTAGCATTATTTGAGATCTTTACGATGTTCCAAGCAAAAACGAATTTTGCTTTAAACTCTTTGCGAAACACTTCCATCTTTCTAAGGCTCTAAGTTATTATGTTTCTCACAATAAACGTTAAACATAACATACGTTTCGTCGAAAAAGTTTTATCGCCCAAATAATGCGGCTTACTTTATGGTAAAATAACATCGGAATGCCGTCAGTTTATACCGATATTTCACTAGAAGTGAGGCTATCATCGAAATAGTGATTTATTTATAAATTTGAATCAGACCCGTTCAAAATTATATGCACTGCTGTGGTATTCAGTTACAACGACAAAGATATTTCAACAATGATTTCAACAGCCACTTCGGCACCCACTTATGGGTTCCAAAATTTTATTTCTTAGACTGCCACAGCCATGACCTCTGGTTGTATTACAGGTAGTCTAACTTAACAAAGAATGCCTAGGTCTATAAAGTCAACGGCGCTTCTGGTGGCTACAAAGTGCACTATCGGGCAGTAAAGCCAGTGACTAGCCCTCTCAAGGGTGTGATAAGGGCGAACACATTGCTACAATACCAGATTGCATGGAAACATTTTTGTTATTACGATGCGTCTCATTCCCACTGTTGCGAATATATTTCCGACACTCGCTGCCAGAGTCAAGTTATTCCGTCACAGTTTCCATACCGATTGTTTCCGAAATTGGACTCCAGAAAATCTGAACTGTCTGACTAGCAGGTAGTCCCGTAATTTTTACTCTCTGTTGGACAGAAAGCATAGGTTTTTTCTTCGTTTGCTCTTCGTTTCAGCCTCAACAGGGATAGTAGCCCAGACAAGGACTCACAACCACCCTATATACCTATCCCGGGAAATCCTATGCTTCGTCTATATGTGAAGGCCGCTTGTGCAAGCTATATTTTTGTATTTAAAATTAATTACACTTTGCATTTTACATCTAACAATACATTAAAATTGTGTAAATCATATTTCATAAATTTTAAAATTAATATTTCTTAGTTATCCTACATAGAATATTGAATATTTTGTCCACTATATAAGTGAAAGTATCATAATTAAAATGTTATTCGTTCACGATAATTGGAGTGCTGGGCGCTAGTTATGTCATGTACTATATAAATACCTAATTTTAAATTTATTTCTTAAATTGAATTCAGAATTAATTTTGTACAATTTCTTTCCAAAAATTGGGCATATGTCTTGTAGTTATAATTACTGTTAGACAAAAACATCCACAAAAGAGGATCTAGGAAGTGTTGTTTTTAATTTTATTGGCTTTTTGTTTGGTTATGATGTGACATAAAACACGTGTTCTGTAATGGACGTTACAACAGAGGGTGTGAACTTTTTAAGTCTCTCATATTTGTCCTATTAATGTCCCTGGAACTGAACTCCTCATTGCGTCAATTTTAAAGACAACTATTTCAAACAAAAACATTTTGACGCAACTTTCTCAGAGGATATTGCTACATAAAATTATATTTGGATAAAAATAATTATTTCATATTTTTTTTTGTTGTCTGTAAATTTTAATATTACATTATATAAAATAACATATTAAATAAAACAATCTGCAAGATGTCTTAGCGAGACAACATTCGTTGAAAAAATTTCACGTAGAATACCTTTTTGTTGGAAATTGTTGTCTTTAAAATTGACGCAATGAGAAGAAAATTCATTTAACATTGATTCTCCATTTGGAGTTCGCGGCTGCCGGCTTGGTAGGCAGGGCCGTCGTTAACAGAAAAGAACCGAGGGCGGCAAGAGAAACGGAGAAGAAAGAGGACAGGGGCAAGGGAGAAGTGGTGAAGTTTTCATCCGTCACGCCTTTGTTAACGGATCGCCGGCGACCAATAGCTACATGAAATATGGACGCGGCCCGCCCGGACAAATAGCATTCGGCGATGCTGACGCTGATAAAGAGGTACGGAAGAGGGGGAGGATGGGGAGGACACGACGCGTTATTTGTGCCCTGCCCCACGTCTGACAAATGAAACTCGCGCTTCATGCGCAAGTATCGCGTTGCTCCATCGCGGCAAAGCTCCTGATCGAGATGAGTTCGCGAACTGTGGTGGCCCCGGTTAGCTATTTATTGCTCGACAAAGAAAAATACCGTTTTCAATTTAATTTCTTGTAAATGTTCTCGCATAATGTAAATCACAGCAAAGGATAATTACACTCTAAAAAATTTCTCGTAAAATTCCCTAACTGAATTGGAAATCTTTAGCCCCATATATCGTATGGAAATACACTGAAGGACCAAAAAAACTGGTATAGGCGTGCGCATGCAAATAACAGAGGTATGGAACCAATCAGAGTAACGCGATGCGGTCGGTTGCTAGATCGGTTACTGCTGCTACAATGGCAGGTTATCAAGATTTAAGTGAGTTTGAACGTGGTGTTATAGTCGACGCACGAGAGATGGGACATAGCATCTCCGAGGTAGCGATAACATTTGGATGTTCGTGTACGACCATTTCACGAGTGTACCGTGAATATCGGGAATCCGGTAAAACATCACATCTTCGACATCG